>JANHGN010019121.1:0-62469 GCA_024605025.1 Megaceryle maxima | reverse complement strand
GTGTGGGCTGCCCTGGGTGACCCTGCTCTGGCAGGGGGGTTGGACTCGATGACCTCCAGAGGTCCCTTCCAACCCCTGCCATTCTATGATTCCCTGTTGTCTTCTGTGTCCCACCCACCAGGCTTATGAATGTCACCGGGTGCCCTCAGCCTGTGAAGGGTGGCACTCCTGGAATGGGAGGGAGTAGGGGATGGTTGGGAAGATGTAGGGATGCATTTATGTAAATACAGTTTTCTCTTGAGGCATCTTAATCGGAATGCAGCATTAACAAGCACATTTTGTGCAGTGGGACACTGATACTTTCAGCTATGATAAGGTCTTTGTAAATCAGGCAAGGAGATGCTTGAAGCTTTTGTGCATCGTGCTTTTCCCATTCCTGTCTGGGTGTCAAGGATTTCTCAGAGTGGAAAGTTTAGATTAAACGCATAGTGATTAATTTTCTATTCTGCATTTGAAAACAATGTACTTCTGTCCTAAACCCCAGTTTTCAAGGGGTGGCAGTCCTAGTCACTCTGTTACACCAGTAAGTGCCTTCACTTCATACTTGTGAACTTGAGTATCTTTTGTGACACGGTGCTGTCATTCATACTTCCAGGAAAGATGAGTGGAGAGATAGACAGCCCTTGTAACTCAGTGTAAAATTATTTCTCAGATTTAGCATTCATAAATTGGTTTTGCTGCTTCTCACAGGTACCTGTCCCATCTGTGAGAACATGCAGAGGAGGACAGATGAGGAACTTCTAGTCACTTTGCAGCTGTGTTTTGTCACAGGATGAAAGTGTGCAAGATACAGATCAGATACAGCTGCTGAAAAACAAATTGAAACAAAGAGTCTCACAAAGAGAATGGCTGCAGCCAGAGTTCATAAAAGGGCTCTATATGCTTTCTAATGTAATAAGCCTTTATTCTGCCTGGCTGGCCCTTTGAGTAATCATAAGAGAAAAACTGACATCTCTTTTCAGTAGGAAAGAAGAACGTTTATGTTATTCCTAACGGTTTTAACAAACCTCTCCATGATGAATTATATATTTATTGTAACTGCATGCTCCACAGCCACAAATTCTTGCAGTGTCTTTCCAGCTGAAAGCTCCAATAAAAGACTTCCCCAGATAAAGGCCAGAGGATTTGAGCCATGCTTTTTTTTACTTAGATTAATTCAATTACACTGATTTCTCTGGACTGGAGATTTCACAGATCAGACAAGTCAAGAGTACAGAAAATGAAGTTATAAAATATCACAAAATAGGAATTGTGCAGCCATGTGCCTCAGCGTCTATAAGCTTCTTTCCTTGATTTTTATTTTCCTGGTTTCCCCCATCAGCTGTGGCTTTTCATCTCTTTCATATGACACTGAACCCAGAGGTGATAACAACTTTTCTTCATGCAGAATAGATGTAAGAAGTGGTCAAGTTCCTTCTGGAAAACAGGTAAAAAAGGAGCTGTTACCCTCAGAGAAACAATCCAGGCTGAAATTCAGCTCTGTGGGCAGAGGGGCTTGTTCAGGGAAGCTGTGTGCCCCTGGGAGCAGAAGCACTGGGGAGCAGCCAGAGGGGACGCAGACAGACAGTAAGAACTGGAAATAAGAACTGGAAATGTGGTCATGCAAGGTACCGAGGGTAGAGGTGTCTGTGGAGGACAGGAGGAAAACAGGCTTGTGAGCAAAGAGCCTGACTCCAGCTGATCCAGTCCTGTTTTGTTCTGGGAAACAAGACCTCATAAATAAGATTACACTGGAGAAATACCTGACACTGTCTGTGGCTGATGGAAACATCTTACAAGACTCTGAATATAGGCCAAGTATGTGGGTCAGTAGAGAAACTATATTTGGACCTGCTATGAATGCAGTATAATACCCAGCTGTTGAAAATGCTAAAAGTTGCAGGAAAGATTTTTAGGTATAAAATGCCAAAGACTGTCAGGTGATGTTGCTGTTTGAACTGCAGCTTTACTTTCATGTCCCATCAATTCAGTGGGCAGCTTCTTAAAGTTTCCCATTTGTCAAGGTTAACTTCAGTCTGGTGAGGAAAAAGGATCTGCTTCCTGAGTAACAATCTCACTGAATCACAGCATAAAGCTGAAGCATGAAATACCACACACTGGAAGTGAATTTTGCTGTGGATGTTTCAGTATTTCTTCGGATTCTGAAAATGATCTCTCTTTACTTGCTGGCTTGACAAACCCACTTCTGTCTTGGGAAAGTTCCCACTCGCAGGTTAGAGGATCTCAGGAATTTTCACTGAGTTTGACTGTGCGTGCTGCAGACGAGCTGTATACACATCCTCACTGTCAATTATTCTCGCCTTGTAAAGAACATCTGTTATAGAATTTAGGATGTGATGCATCCCATATAAAAAGAGAGGGGGAAGAAGTTTTCAGGAGTCACCAAGGCAGTGAAAAGGGTGTTCATTATAATTTCTCCACAACTACAAGCACTGAAATTCTGGGAGATCTAGGGCTGAGCTCCGATTTGGAACAGGCCCACAGTATCACTGGAAGCTTTCTGTTGGTGGGGTGGAGGATGCTGATTTCCACCAGAGCCGTGGGGTCTTGTTCCTTATTACAAAAATATATCATGCTACATTGTCTATCACATCCATTGATGCAGGACAAGGGCTGTTACTTACAGCCAAGCTGGGCTGTAGGTTTGTATTTCTTTTTTTCTCTAAGTTCTTTCATGTTCCAAATCTATAAGAAAACAGCCAACATGTAATTCTGCACTCAAAGAAAATGACTTCTTCCCATAAATACAATTTAGACAGCAATTTGAGTTAGCAAAGCTTTGAAGGTACAGCTGGAGAGAAAAGTAGAGTGGTGTGTAGAAGGGTGTAGTTGAGTAAAAGAAAGCTTTTCCAGAGTACACAGGGACCTGGAAGGGGAGAAATTGGGCCAGAGTGCCAGTTTATTACAGTCTTCGTCAGCTTGCATTGCAGTGGTGGCTGAAGCTCATGCTGATGGACCAAATTTTGTTCCCTGATGTTTCTGAGGCTAACCTCTGACTTACCTTTAGCTGTAGGGGTGCATCTCTATTTACTCCTGGTGGTGTGTGTGAGAAGGGTGATTGAAAGCACAGTTAAATTCCTTGTGCTTAGATACTAGCTCTGTCTGAAAGTCTTGAAGATCTGCAAATAAACCCTTCCTGGGAAGTTAGAACAAATGGAGAAAATGATGTGCAGGAGAGGTCAAGTCACTAGAGCAAGATGACAGGGTGAGAGCAAGGTCCCAGTCAGGAACCTCCAGTTTGCTCCCTACCACAGTTTGTGCTATATTTCATCCTGCCTGAAGGAAGTGGAAAAAATGATTTCATAATCCTTTGTCATGGGGTTGGGTATGCTGCAGGTCATGTGGACAAAGCCATTTGTTCAAGTAGCTTAAGCTGAGGACTCCTCAAAAGCTGTTGAAATCTCACGGCCTCTCCTTCCTCAAAGGAGTCAAGTCCTGCATCCAAACTAAACACGGATGGCTCCCTCCCCACTTAATCTTGAGCGCTGACCAAGACTTGCTGCCTTGTTCTCAGTGATGTCTTTTGTATCTGAGAGATTTTGCTGCTCTTCCTACAGCGTCCTGTAAGCACAGTAGGCCAAGATGAACTAAAAAGTCATCTTTCACTCTGAAAGTTTTAAATTATTGCAGTTTGTCAATTTTTTTAAAGCAGCAACATTATGAATATTTGGTGTTTTGGCAGTTTGGCCGAGTCCCTCACTGCTGGTGTTGTTGTTGGTGTGTCTCTGTCAGTATTTTGTACTGAACTATCTAACAGCTGTCTTGGCTTCCTTCCCCACTAAAACAACTGCTGCTTCACAAAGAACACAGATAATTTTGTCTTCCTTGATATTAACAGATCAAGAGAGGCCTTTGCCAATACAAACTCATCTCTTCTTTTTACAGTCTGAGAGAAATCCTGGGTAGAATTTGTTGTTCTCTTTTATTCTGTATTTGGAGACTTGCTGACTTCTAATCTTTTCACTTCAAGTGATGCTGAGTGGGTGGGACATCTCGAAGGGGGTTAAAACCTCTCACAAAAGAATCAAAGTAAAAAAGAACCCAAAGGCAAAACAAAAAGCCCTGCAGAAGGCACTAAAATGAAAGGGCTTGTTAAAGGCAGAACAGTGACAGCACAGTCTTCATCTAGGTTTTGAAAGGCAGTAAAATGAGAGACGCTGCAGTGAGATTAGTGTTCCTCTCCTGCCACGTCCACGAACTCCATGCCTGCGTGTGGGAAGGAGAGTGGCATCGTACACCAAGTGGGAAATGCTGATGTTCCTGCTTTAAAAGCCAGATCTGGACGAAGCTCTGCAGTAGCCACAGCACTTCCTACTCTACCAAGCCTCTCTGTGTTGGGACAGAGGTGTTCACCATGGAGGTGTTCATGGTACAGAGTCTGTGGAGTGGGCTACTGGGACACTACCAGTGACTCCAGCAAGATGAAAATGCAAACCTGTGTATGCACGGGCTTGTCCATGAGCTTCTGGTCCAGCTGCTGTCAGTGACAGGCATCCTGGTGATTCAATACTCGATGGGAGGGCAGGACTTGGTACTTGGCACCTGCCATGGCAGTGTCAGTGACAGAGGACTCAAACTGTAACTCTCAAGTTGGAGGACTGATCACCCACTATCAAACAGGAGGAGAGAGTCCTTCCTAGTGTGAAACTGCTTATTTCTGTGATCACACCAGGCCCCCAGTTTTAAGTGGATCGGTTTGTAGATTAGTTAGGCTTGGATAAAAATAAGACAATTTCAATCTGAAAATAGTGGGGGGTGGGTTAGAGGAAAATTTTAAACTCGAGTTAAATTTTGGGATGTAAAATAGGGGCAATATTTGGGGTTTTTTTTTATCACCATTAAAAGTAAAACTGCTATCAAATGCATAGTATTGAAGGGCTTGTCCTCCAGGATGCCCTGGTGAATCTCCCAGTGATTCAGAGGTGATTTAAATTCTCTGAAAAATCTGCTAAACACCGTGACGATTTGAAGACACTGTGAAGTGATAGCTGCAGATGATTCATTTCCAGAAGCTGGTCTGTAAAATACCTTAAGTTACACATTGCTAGTCTATCAGGAAGAACCAAGGTCCTTTCTGGAGCACTCTCACATCTGCATGTTGTATCACAGTCATCTCAACAGTCACGGAGCAGGCTGCCATTGCTTCTTTTCATCTGTTTCTTCTAGAGTCATCCAGCCAAAAATGTGATGCTCTTTCCAGATGTTTCTCCCATGTCGCATCTGTGCAATAAAGGATCAGGATCTCTGGGTCCTTCTTCTTTGGACTGGTTGAAGGTAACCATAGGTTTCAGTGCCCCTTAGGATTTGTATCAGAGTTTTTCATGGACTTTATTGCCAACTAGACAGTTCAAGGGGGTGGGAGTAGAAGAATAAAGAGTTTGTCAGTGTCCAGGGTGAAATCCTGAGTTTAAGGTCAGTAAAGTGAGATCTTCATTCCATCTGATTAAAATTTAGAATTCCAAATTCAGGGTTTAGCCTTGTACACATGTACATGCCCTGCTGTGCATCCATCCATCCTTAGCCACTGGTCTATTTAACTGTGAAGGTCACCTCTAAGCACATCTGGTCATAGACTGTTATTTGCAAGTTGTCTTCTTGGAGTCATGATGGAAGAAAAGTAGTACAGAAGTGTGGGGGAAATCTGCTAGTTTCAGAGTAGTTAGGTAGGTAAGTAGTAACACTTCTCACTCCCTTACTCCCACATGGATAATGAGCTGAACACCTACTGTGAGTAATTTGGGTTTTTAAGAATCAAAACTGACCCCAGATCAGAGCATCCGCATCCTTCATGTGGTGCTGAAGAAACTGAAGGCTCATCATTTGAATTTGGGGAGGTGGCTGCATTTCTATGAAATGTAATGATGAAAAGATGTGGGGAAAGGATTGTATGTGAAAGATGTAATGATCCTTTTTAAGGGATTACCAGAGGGCACCTGGGCAGTGTGTGTATACTATAAAGACCTCTAGAGATTGCAGTGGAATGCCTGCTACTCCAGCATCAGCCAAGCAATTCCTCCTATTTATTCATCAAGCAACCTCAATGACCAGAAGTTTCAGAAATGGTAGAAGTTTACCTGCAAACAAAAAAAGCCACCTGATAAATTGGTGGAGTATTCAGTGAGAAGTTTTCTTTTGTGTTCCAGATGTATCTTTGCCTACTCCAATGACCACAGAAGGGTTGACTGGACAGTCTCCTTGTGTTTCTGTGTTACCTACTCCTGTGTGTGTAATACACAGGTTGTTTCTTTACATCTGGTGTTATTTTTCCATGCCTGGTTAAGATCCCCACCTATCAGATTAATATTTATTTAATGACTACTGCTAGGTAGCAAATAGGCAACATGTAGATTGTGTGATGTAATCTGTGTAAAGAGTAGTAGATGTTAGCTGAGTATGTTGGTCACTGCCAGGTCATCGTCTGACTGCAGATGCCACACAAAGCTCTGGCAGAGCTGTTTTCTCCTCCTACTTAGAAAAGAAAGCTCTTGTGACAGCTTGTGTACCAGGGCAGTACTGTTGGCACACTGTGGCTCCTTAATGGCTCTACTATAAATAAAAGCAAAATATCTCCATGATAATCCTTCTGGTGGTGGCTTGTTAAATAGATGTTTTGCATCAAGGTCACAGTTCTCTACCATATTTCTGTGATACCAAGTGCCTGAGGCTTCTCTAAAGGCTGTGCCAAAGGGAAGAATTCATGAGACTGCTCTTCTGCCTTTTCTCTGTGGGCTGTGTCTAGTCCCAAGCCAGCTGGCCTCCAGGCAGAGAAGAAACTTGACAGCAGTGGAGACCTGGCTCTCGCACCAGCTCTGTCTTGAAGTCCAGCTGCAGTGAGGTCCAGCCACTTGGCTGTGTGAAGCTCAAGCCTGTATTCAAGCAAGGGAGTTTAGGCATGGATGTTTCTGTTTCATCACTCAGGAACAAAAAAAAAATCTTAAGGGGAATTGCTGTCCCATCCCCTGCACCACAGGTCTCAGGCTTGTCAGGATGAACAAAAGGGAGCTGTAAGAGACGACCTGGGGAGGGGAGGTGGAGGGAAGAGAGCCCACATCCACAATCTTCTCATCCCTTTCCTTACCACTGTAAATCCTGACCACAGAGTGCTCACTCCCATGCCAGGTTAACCCTCCTGAGGGCTGGTTATGGGAGCAGAGGACTCCAGTAGCTAGGGTACAGGACCTTCCTACCATTTCTCCCAGGCTTCTCCATGCAGGTGGGAGATAGGCAGTTTGAATCACTAACTGTATTTCCACTCCTTGTATGTGCAGAAACTGAGTGAGCTGCTTCTGGTACAGCTTTGCACTAACATGGATATGCCCTTGTCAAAGCTTCTGCTTGGCTTTCAGGTTCATTTATAAACTCCATTTCAAGTTTACAGTGGGAGCACTGACATGATCTCTGCCATGGTGGTCTGACTGAGGCACAGAAGACATAATTTGGGATAAACATCACTTGAATAGTGTGGCTGAGCACATCTTAGTGTCTGCTCTTCCACTGGTGTCTAATAACTTGAGTTTGTTCCTTATATCAAATGCTTAGGCCTGACCTTTCCAAACTGCTTACATAAAATACAAATATTGAGGCTTTTTAAAGCTTAGAAAATTATTTCCAACTTGGGAGGCAAGCAAAAAATGATAACACTTGAGATGGAAATAGGAATAAGCAATGTAATTTTTTTTTCTTACCTTGGTAAATATTCAGATGAAACAATAACTTATGATGAGCTTTACCTGTTGACAAGCACTTAGATTCTGGAGAGGGGTTTTGTTGCACGTTTCAGGAGTGTAACTTCATCCCTAAATTAGCAAAATCCTAAAGTGCTTAAGTGCATTCAGAAATTCTCCTGCAGTTCTTGGGTTAGAAACATTGACTCATGAGAAACCTTAAGGGTTGAGTGGTTTGAAACAAGATCAAGAACTCTAAGACAAGTTAATTAAATATACTGAAACTTCTTTCTTCCAAAACCTGCTAATCCAAATGACTTGGCCAGTTGAGTGGTAATGTGTTATCCCCTCTGCCACTCCCGCTGCCATGGCTACATTTTGTCTTAAGTCAAAACTTTGGCTTTAAGGAAAAATAGAAAAAAAGAAAAAAAAAAAGAGGGAAGGGAAAAAAAGCAGCACTCTGGTATGTCTGACTGCATACTAACATTAGCAAACGTAACCTTGAAATAGCATCGACGTTCACTAATCTGAGCGCTGTTCTAGTCCAAAAAATGCTCAGATTACTGACGTTCACTGCAATTTTCCTCCCCATGCCACCGCCAATAGCAGTCCTAATACCAACCTTTGGACATACTAATTGCCTCAAACTGCCTTCAGGCAAATAAATAATTCTGTGATGCTAGATGAGAGAAGGGAGTTGGGTTTCTGAGTAGGTGAACTTGGACATTCTCCAGTCAGCAGATACACGTGCCCTCATTTGGCTGTTTACAGCTTTTCTGCTACAGGAGTTTGGTCATGCATTTGATGCCTATAGGTGGAAACTTACGGCAAACTTGGGCACTCTGGGCTGTTCTTCAACTGGTGAAGTCATTGTAGCTCAGCAGGAATCAAGAGCTTTTCCAGCTGACACCAGCTACTGCTCTGAGAAGCTCTGAGCTGTCTTTGACCTCAGAGCTCAGCTCCATCTGTAAAGTAGGTTTCCTGGTTTCATATATACATTGAAGGTATGAGGAACGATTCCTTGTGAATTTAAAGGTTTCAAAGGAGCATCTTTTTAGTCTCTCAGAAAGTGAGAGCACATCCTTGTAAGATTATTTGTACATCTTGGACCTTTTAAGTAAATGCTAATAGCTAAATCCTGTGTTACTTTCTCTTCAGATTGTCTTCATTCAGCCTAAGAAAACAAGATCTAATGCCTACAAAACCAAAATTGTTAACTTCTCATATACAACCATATTTGTCCTAATTGGTACATGTGAGGTAATTTTAGACACTCACATATAGAAAGTTAATTTAAGATTTTAAGAATTGTTATTTTTCCTGGTGTTCTCTCAGCACCAGCTACAGAAATAGATGCAGAACATAGCTAGTAAATTTAGACGGGGCAGGCGGAGGGGACCCGATTGCGTCTGGGTCAGCTGTGGTTCATGTCCTGGGTTTACCATGGTGGATTCCTCGGGATGACGACACAGCCTCGTACCCAGGTGCTTCACTGTTCCTTCAGAAAGCATTTGCTGCTGTCGCCTTCCACCTCCCCCAAGATACCCCAAGAACTGGTCAGAAGGGACAAAAATTGTCATTTATTGCTCAGGTTTCTTTTAGCTCAGTCAGGGATTAGAAAGATAGGGGATGCACGTGATATTCCTTATAGTTTAATTCATAGAATTATTGAAGTTGGAAAAGACCTCTAAGATCAAGTCCAGCTGTCAACCCAACATTAACATGAATTATTATTCAATGCACTCAAAAACAACATTGTGGTCCCATTTTTTTCTAGAGCTCTGGAAACTGGATGACCTGATGGTTTTATTAATCTAAATGGTTTTGGTGACACCATTGACTGGTGGACCATTTTAAGAAGTAAATGATAAAAAGATAAACACATAGTAAAGTGTACTTTAAATATAAATTACCAGCTTCTCTCTGCAAAAAGACATAGCAACTGGAATATGTCCTCGGGTATTGTTTCCTCCCTGTAGCATATAAAACCATTGAGGTGCCTCATTTCAGCAAAGTTTTCTTTCTGATTTCTGTAGCTGGCTGGTTTTTTTCTCTGCATTGGCTTTTGAGTCTTGCATCCCTAAACAGAGCATCATAGGCGGCCATGAGTCACTGCACAGGAACTAAATGTCAAAGTTGAACTAAAGTTTAGTGCCACAGTTGGTGTGAACAGTGTGACTGGCGGTGTGTCACTCTCATAGCATGGATGTCTGGGCAGGGGAGAGCCAGGTTGCCCCCCTCTCAGAGGAGAGCATAACTCGACAGAGGCAGCACTGAAAGCACAGCAGCCTCTGCCTTGGTGATCTTTAAAACACACATTTGAGGGATTCAACAGACCTTGAAAACGAACGCGGTGACCCAAAATGATACGCGGGGCAAAGCGCCCTCCAAGTCGAGGGAGCCTCCTCTGTGCCACGGCGTGTCCCTGCAGACATGCTCGCACCCCAGCAGCATGGTGTGTTTTCCCAGAACAGCTGCATATGGATAGTTGAGGAGATCTCAAACATGAGGTGCCATGCGGAAGGCTCTGCTGGGCTCTTTCCTGCAGCCTTATGCTGGAACAGTATGTGAAAATTGTCTGTCTCAGGTCCTCATCTGACCTCTTCTTAACAGCAAAGGCTATAGCATGTAATGGGGAGAGCAAAGGGATTGTGATGGTAAACTCAACACTGCTCCTCTGTAGGGTAGACGCTTATTTTGGCTCATTTCCTGCCCTAATGTCACCCTGCCATCATGGGCTCCCCTTCTCGCCACTCATAGTGTTGAAAATTGGAGAAGACGGAGGAGTTACCATGGCCTTGCTGATGACAGAGGCTGGGCTCTTTCTCCTACTGACTTGCCAGGTAGCTCAAGTGAATTGCTTTCACATGCTGAGACTCTGCTTTGTGTTCTGAAAACCTTGTGTGGTTTTTTCAAACTATTATGAGATGAATGGCTGAAGCCTGTTGTTTCGGTATGAAACCCTACAAAACTTATAAAGTTAAAATATGACAATTAAAAACAAGAAGCAGAAAAAAAAATAAATAAAAAGGTTGCAAGAATTCTTTGCAACTTAAATTGAGACTTCTTGGGATCAAGGATCATTGTTTCTGAAGACAGAGCAAGTGTCAAATGCCAACTGTCGTCAGCGATGGTTTAGGACCACAGTTTTAGGCTAGGTTGTGCCACTGTGATGGGCACTCAGCATCTTTTATTTCTAAGGGTGTTAAACAGCACCTTGCAGTTTGAATATTATATTTTTCTTTTTTTCTTATCTGTCTCTAATGCTTCATTCCCATTCAGTAGAACTCCATAAATAAAATAACTTTCAAAAGCCCAAGAACTGACAAACTGCCCTCTTGGTATTTTTAAGTCTTTTATGGAACTTTGTTTATAGAATGTTATTTATAGATTTTTTTTTAGAAGCCTCTGCACTACTATAGCACATAGCAGCACCCCTGTAAGTGTCAGCATGCCTCTGCAAAGTTGGCACTTCAACAAGGACGTGCTAGGTACATGACCCAGCTCAGGAGGTACGTATTGTCCTACATAAAGTGCCAGTGCTGAGCCTGTTCCAGTTTTATTAATTCCCATTGCCTACATACAGCTTGAACATTCTTATAGACGAAGATTCATTCACCTCCTGCTTTGTGCCTCCTGGTCATAGTCTGTAATACTTCCTTAGGACAGGAGAGAAAAAGTGGGAGGAGTGGATCGTAGAACTCAGTCTGTGGAATGAAATTTAGAGCAAGGAGAGTTGTCAGTTGCTAAAGTTCCCCAAATCAATGTGAATTGACCAAATCTTTTTAAGTAGCAATGAGACAAGGTAGGACTCGTGGTTGGGAAGTATGTTGGTAGCAGAGACTTGGAGGATGCAAATGGTAGAGATCTGTGATTCTGAATTGTGTTCCAAATCCGGTCATTCCAAAGTTCAGTTGCGGCTGCGCTTTGGCTGCTGTTTGCTGGGGTTAGATGTGGGCCGAATGCCCACGTCACGTAAGGTGCCAGGTCAGAGCCTGAGCATTGCTGACTTGCAGCAGCTGCAGCATGGCTTGGATGCTGTCAGGATATTCCGCTCTGCTGTCAGACTCTGAATGTCACATTGACTCTTTGGGCACTTTTGGCCTCAAAGACCAAGAGAGCCCTTCTGGGGCCGAGTCCTTTCCATAGACTCAGCAGGAGTCAGCTGTCATGACACCTAAAAGGCTGGAAGAGCCATGGCTAATGGTAACAGGGGTTAGGTTCAGCTGAAGCAGGCAGATGTAAGAAGGAACTTTTCCCAAAACTTGAGAAAAGGTCAAAGCATGTGGAGCTGGCATTCTGGGACAGTCCTACTGCTCGTAACTCACGTAACTCTATCTGTATGAAGCCATTCCCAGCTTTCAGCTCCTTTCCAGGAGAAAGTGAAACTCTTTAAGCTTTGTGAAAATACCTGGACATCACATTTACCTTCTGGTAGACCACTCACATTTTCACCTCTGTCTCATCAGACCATGAAAATAACCATCTTTGTCTCCAAACTCTTGGTATCTCTCCAAGTTGTGCTCTTGCTTTTGGACCTCCGACTGTTGTGAGTCATATGTGCAAATTACATGAGTCGGGTTTCAGTGGTGACCATCTCAAATTGGCTGGCCATTTAAGGTGGAAAAAATCACCATTCATTCACGTGTTTTTATTTGGTCTATGGTCTTTCTGTTGTGAGTCTTTGCTGTTTCTTTTTTCCCTGATTTTTTGAAGTATGATGATGTTCAAGTGTAAGTTTGCATTCAAGGCCATTGTAAGGAAAAAAAATCTGCTCTGCTGGCCTTTGAGGCACTTAAGATGCCCTTAAAATGGAAAAATGAGTTTCAAGTTCTCTGATTTACCTAAAAATCAGTGGAGTTTGCAGGTAACAATAATCCAAGGAGCCCAAGCAGGCCTTGGCAGGCTGAAGGGCACTTGACTGTGCTGAGTGAGGATGACGAGTATTGACAGGCACAAGCTGTGGGGAGCGTGTAGGTGCCTCCAGCTGCTGCCATGAGTTTGCAGGGACACTGAGACAAGATGCACTTGCCATGCGGAAGGTAACACAGGAAACATTACGTTTCCTGGACCGGTGGCGGGGAATGGCAAAGAGTGTCCTTTATGAGCTCAAGTTCAGTAAAAGGAAAGGATTTTGTCAGCTGCAGCTTCTGACAGAATGAGGATTGTCGGTTCCTGCATTCAAAACCAAATTTCATTAAATTGGCAAGCAGCTCCTAGGGCTAATGTGAAAAGTTCTTCCAAAGTCTGAGAGAGGGAATTTACACCGTGCTGAAAACAGCAATGAAATCACAGTGCTCCCTTCCTTGCTGCAGCTCGCCTTTGTACTGCGCTGAACGTGTCTGCTGTTCCAGGGTAGAGAGGGGACTGCTAATACTGCTTGTCTGGAAGATAGGAACGTAACATAAGACAGCTATTCAAAGGCTACTGCTGTCTTGCGAATGATTTATGGCACGCAGGAAAGATTGTGATGTGTCATGCTGCAGGGGGAAAGGAAAGCGGGACCGGGGTCATGAACAAAAAGGAATTTGCTTATCCAATTTCCGTCTCTTTCTGAATTTGATTGGAACTCACAGTTGTCAGGCTGTGTTTAAGTCTCGTCTCTACCAACGCCTCCTTAACTGCGGAAGGTCAAAACCAATTATTGTTTTGCCTCCAGGGACTTTCCTTCTTCAGAGGGACCTTACACTGGATATTCTTTAAACCCTTTTCCTTCCAATTAAGGCAGCCAATTCCTTTTTCAGATGGTTTTTCAGGGGGTGGGGGGACAGTAATCGGGAGACTGATAGATTTATCAATAGCCTTGAAAAACAAAGCCTGCATGTCTCAGGAAGCTTGAAGTCTAATTCCTTTCAATGACTTTTCTCACTCTGAACTTTAAATCTGTCATTTCATTACACCGGGAATGGAAAGCCCCTAATTTTCCCAGGCTACAGTTTTCCTCTGTTTTTTAACCCTCAAATACCATGTGGATTTATGCCTCTGAGTACCTGGTGGTGAAAGTTTTTCATGTAGATAAAAATGTTTAGGTTCTCTTTTTGGTAGGAATGCACAGCTTTGTGGACTGGAGGCAGTTGTGAGAGGCTGTACCTACATCAACAGCTATAGTATGATGAGTAATTAAGAAGTCTTCCAGATCTTCAAGGTGGAAAGGGAGAACTGAGAGAGTTTTAGATTTTTTTTTTCCTTTTCCTTTTTTCCTTTCCAACTTTTTTTTCAGTTTTATAGACAGTATCTCTTCTGCTCCAATCCATTGATACCCATTAAAGCCTGTGTCAACAGATGGCTTTTTTTTTTAATTCCCATATGTATCCCAGGCTGCTGTTATTATTCCTTTATCCATCAGAGGCCGTTTCCCCTACATTTTGGAGGTATCATTTGTTGTGAGAAAAGTAGCAACAGAGCAGACAGAAAATAATGTCTCTTGAAAGAGAAAATCCAAATGTAAGGTCAGGGGAGGGCAGCTGGGGAGGCACAGCAGGTGGAGGAAGCAATACTTTGGTATTGCAGTTGGTGCAATACATTGCAAAAATACTTTGTAATTGCTGCTTGTATCGGGAAGAACTGTAAAACCATAGTACTAGGCGTGAGATGTAGCCCCTGCACTTCACCCAGTACTTCAGTGTCCTGTAATGTTTAGGTGGCTGAGATTACATTGACTACACCAGTTGCTCCTACCAAAATACTAGGTTGTGCATTGTATTAAAGAAAGTCTGTTTTTCTGGAGCTGGCAGATTTAAGACCCTTGATTAGATGCATTCACAGCTTCACTGAAGAATTGCAGAACTATGATTATGTGATTATAGGGCAGTGCCCTGAGAATAAGGACAGGAATTAGGAGATGTGAGTCTTGTTCTTGATCTGCCACAGTCTGTTTTGTAAGATCCTGGCCAGGTGACTTAAAATGCTACCATTTGATAGACCTATTTTAGATGTTTACTTTTGGAGGACTCAACTCGCTCCCTTGACTGTTACGCACCGAGAGTGTGTGGAGTGACTGGCTGAGATGCTCAGGTTTCCATCCTAGATGCCTGGATTTAATCAGATCATTCCTATCTGCTCATGGGGCTGATGAGTGCCCTGCCAGTCAAGGATACAGTTGGTTTATAAAGGGTGGCTTGCACCTTATAAAGGGGTGGTTTGCAGTTGGTTTATAAAGGGTTAATTTAAGTATGAATGTCTCGATTAGTCATTACATGCAAAGTTGAATAAGTCTAGAGGGTGCTGATAAATGACTTACAATTTACTATTCCTGTCTGTAACACGTGTATTACAAGGGTTAGCCAGGTATTAATCCTTTCTAGAACATTTATAAATAAAACTTGAATAGCGAGTGTGGCTGAAATACTCTTTGGTACGGCTCTGAAAGCAGAGGTGCAGAGTAGTGCTTTCCTTTGACACGGTGCGTGGCTTCAGCCCTGAGATCACATCTGGGCAGACATCACTGCTGCAGCGCTAAGAAATATTTTATTGGTTGAAAAGAATGATTCCCTTCTTGCCCAGAGTAAAGAAAATCATCCAGATCTAATAATAACTTGCTAATCTCGCCCGACCGGACTAGCGCAGATAGCGCAACGGAAATTTCCTTTCCAGCTACTGGGAGAGAGCCTGTCCCCAAAGAGGGCTTTTCTTTTGATAAGGTGTCTCCTATCCCGGGCTGCTGAACCAGCCTGAATCAGCACGTCACCCTGTGAGTGCAGGAAGATCCCGGTCTCAGCCGCTGAGTCACATGAATAACTGGAATAGTTCTGCAAAGCAGAATTAATTCCCAGAACCTCTTCAGGCATATATCAGCAGGCACATGCTTTTGCTCCAGCATTACTTTACAGCTCCGTGATGTAGTGGAAAGGATGCTACTGATATTTTTAATTGAGATAAAGCAGTTTA
Source organism: Megaceryle maxima (assembly GCA_024605025.1). Classification (NCBI taxonomy): domain Eukaryota; kingdom Metazoa; phylum Chordata; class Aves; order Coraciiformes; family Cerylidae; genus Megaceryle; species Megaceryle maxima. The sequence goes on along the minus strand of JANHGN010019121.1, from coordinate 46,918 downwards.
CCTGGTGTTAGAGTGTTAAACCTCACAAGTTTATTGTTGACACTCTCCTGCTTCCAAGAAGATTGTAGAATAAGCCAAGACATAACAGAGCTATTAGGGTTAAGCTCAAATCAACTGTGCAGTGACTCAGAGCTTGTAGTCCTTTCAAACCAAGTGTTGGGAGAAGAAGCTTGTTATTATTAACTATTGAGTAGCTTGAGGTTCATGCAGTCTGTTCAGCCAGCAAAGATATCTAAGGAAACTCTCTGGGGCTTGTGATCTATTATACTTTGGCAAAAAAGTCTGATTTACAAGAACAGTAAATCAACAGCCCTGAGATTCTGTTTTAGCAAAGCCCGTAGACTACATGCTTGAAATCTGGGCAGAGATATTAAATTCTCTAGAACCTTTCAGTCCTAAAACTTGTAAATGCTGCCAGTATGTTTAAAAAAAAAAAAGTGAACTCATGGAAAGCAGGGAAGTGAGGGCAGAAGGCTCTGTAGCAAACGCAGAACCCAGGTATTACTCCAATAAAGCGGAGTGGGGTGTGGGGGCTGTACAAGGGAAGTAGGGTGAAACAGAACAGTAAGAAAGCAAGTAGAGGGTTAGTGGTTAATGAAAATTTTGAGAGTTTTTTTCCTCTTAAGCTGTAGTTTACGTTATCTAAATAATAGTGATAAGCTGACCAGGCATGCAGGGGAATGAAGAGGAAATGCCACTTGTAGTTCCACCTGTGGCTCTTGAATATCTCATAAATGAATGCAGGATAATCTGCTCTACAGTCCAGCATCACTGATAACAAGAACTGATTACATGGTTTTTATTTCTGTCCTCTATTAAAGTCCAAGTTTATGCCATTCCTCTCCAAGACTCTGTAGTTTTTAATATGTTAGTCCTTCAGAAAACCTTAAGCAGTGTTACCTAGACCTGTTACCTAGACCTGTTACTTTCAACAACTATCACAAAAGGACATACAATTTACAAGTTCAATGTAAGAGGGAAATATTACTGATGAGGAGCTCTAGGGCCAATGTTTAGAAGCCTCGATGTCTGTGCTTGTGCACTGCCCACAGATGAAAATGTGCCACTTGCTCAGGCCCAAAGGCAGTACCTTTCCCCATGGTGTCGCTGAAATGAACGCTCACAAACGGTATTTCTGACATCTGTTGCTTGTTTAGATGACAACATTTGTGATAATGGTCAGAAGAAAGTATACAGTCCAGTAACCATGGAAACCTCATATCGTTTTTTCCTGTTTCTTTTTCTGCTTTTTCTAGTGAATGAATAGCTGCTGAATCCAGCTGGATGGCAGCCCGAGAGACTGCAGCCCTCAGCTTAGCCTCAGCGCAGGGCAAACCTCCTCAAAGCAATGAGCTTTCCCTTTGCATGTTCTCACCAAAGTGCTATTTTCAGTAAGCAACTTTCCTCAGGAAGACTAGTTCAGTGCCTCAGGAAGAGTGACCATTCATTCCCTGGTCTCTCTAGCTATGGCTAGAAAATAAAATAACCCAAACACTCATGACTCATTTCCACATGATTCAGCTCTTTCCCCCCATTCCTACATCCCAAGCAGGTGGCCTCAAGCAGACGGCCTCCTGAGCACAGTCCTTGGCCTTTGTTGTCTCCTAAGTGTGCCCAGGCATCGTCTGGGAGAGCGTTAGCTGGGACAGGCCAGTGCCATGCCACAGAGTGTTCTGACAGCTGCACTACCTGAGAGATCATGGAACAAAGCTGTCCTCTGGTCCATCTGAGTTTGGAGTATAAATATAACCTCTGTGAAGGCTGTGAGCAGAGAAGGCAGCTCGTGCCAGCCATAGCTTTGGTTGCATGATAGGGACATGAGAACAAGGCCAATGCTGGCAGTCTTCTGCTCCAAATGCTAATTCACAGAGGAACACCTCTCAAACCAGGGAACCCATAGGTAGAACAAGGATAGCTGTGTTCCGATCTGGGGCCCCCAGTATAAGAAGGATGTGGACCTGTTACTTTCTGAGAACCCAGTCAGCACCTTCACCCAAATGAAACCAGTGTATGGTTTCATCGTTGTCCTCAGAAGGAACTAGAAGAGTCCTAAAGTTGTACAGCTGCTTTGTGTGGTATTAATGCATTGTTTTGTAGCTCCGTCAAGGAAGGGTTAAAGAAATATGTAACGTGGTTCTGTTCAGCTTTGCCTTTTATTTATTTTCCTCTCAGACAAACAGGAGGTTGATAGCAAGATCATGACTTTAGGGCTACATGGTTCAGACAATAGATCTGTCTGAGCAGTAAAGCTCAGTTTATGTTCCGAAATGGAGCAGGACAGGTATTTATTATAGGAAAGCCCCCAGAGTGCCATAGTTAGTGGAATGCTCTTTCTATAAAATTTTACAACCAGCTTATAGAATTCCACAGAGAAGATTGTCAAGATGCAATCTTTGTTATATTTCAGTCCAAATCTCTATTTGGCTTCTAAATATGTGTCATAAGTGTGCCTCTAAATGGACTTGTCCCAGGTCACATGGGAAGTGCGTCATGCCAGAATTGATATCATCATTGGATTATCCTACTTGTTAGCACTTTGAATCTTCGTAATGCACTTTGAAGTCTTCAGAGGAAGAGCTTCATGGGAATATTTGGAGAGCCTGATTCAGTTCTTAATTGGACTGACTCATGTTGAGTCACCAGGACATCCATTAGCTGCATCTCTAAAAACCAACACTCAGATTTTGAGAGGACTGGGAAGGGAATCAGACACCCCCAGGTGCTGCTGAGGTTCCATAGCACTGGGGTATCTACTGCCATTGTGCTCTCTGGAAAGTGCTGGTCTCTAGTCCACCAACTAAGACACCTCTGGCTGCCAAGCCAGCCAACTCCTGTGTTCCTCTGACACCCAGCTGACCAACTGCTTGCCAGGCAGCTTTTCAAAATTACCTCCTCCTCCCTGGCTTCCGCATCACCAGCGTCTGTTACGCACAAAGACTTCACCACACCCACACCTTGCCGTACTGCGGGAAGTACTGGGCTAACAGAAGCAAAGTTAAAAATGCAAGAAGCATTTTCATTTCTAGGAAAGACTTTTTACTCCATAAATCAGAGCCTTGAACAAACCAGCAAAAGGCAATGAGTAAGGCACCTGATGACTAAAATAATTTAAGTTGTGGGAAGCAGCAGAATTCGATTTTGATTAAAAATCTTTGTGGGATTCATTTCACCTAACTTAAGCCATCTGAAGTTAAGCATTCAGTCTAAACAAGCTGACCGACTCTTGATCTGTTGTCAGTGGGGACAAGTAGGTACTGTGAGATGGTGACTTATCCTGTCTGTCTTTGTTTTGCTGGGCTGAAATGAAGCCCTTTGAAGTTGCTTCCTAATACTCTAATAAAATATCTAGAAAATCTTGGTTGGGTAGTTTAGTACTGCTGATTGATGTTAGACAGCTACAGTTAGGTAAGATAAAGACTAGCACTAATATATTGCCATGTGCACAGGACCGTATTTAATAAAAGAACACTGTTCATAAGGCCAACGTCTGACTTATGTGAAAACAATCATGGGCATTGCCTAAACTGTGTATAATTGATCAGACATAACTGGTTCTGGCCATAGTCACACTGGCACTGACAGATACACGGATGTGGGATAGAGCATCTGCTCCAGCTTTGCATGTGTGCTGTGGATGCTGGCAGTGCTTCACTTCACCTTGTTCAAGACATGCCCATATACTGAAAGTGTCTTAGCAACTTTCTTTTCCTTCATGGGTAGGCATTTTTAGCAGATTTTTGGCTCATTACCACTCCTTTTGGGCTGAAAAAGGAAGGCATATAATCTATGGACCACCTTGTGAATCTCTGCCCTATAAGGCCCTTTCCTAGAGGAATACATTTGCTTCATTGTGTAGCAACACCACCACAGAATGGATGACAGATGAAAGAATGAGCAATTCCAACTATTAGGATAATGAAGGAAAAAGAATCGGGCCACTCAGTCATAAAAATAAACTTTGACAGACTTGGCCAAACCCATATATATATGTTCTGGATCCACTTTATTTTTCTTCTTTTTTGAGGATCCAGAGAAGGATCTACAAACCTTGGCAGCAGTATGGGGCTGCTGAAATATCCATCATGTAGATGCAATATGGGCCAAGATTTGCAAACTTGTGTTTGATGGAGTAAAAATTCCCTACATCATGTTTATAGAACTGAGAGTAAACTACTAATACTACAGCCCAACCTGGGCTGTGGTTTTGCTCTTTCATTTTGATACAGTAAAACTCTAAAAAAAATGAGTCCTGACTTAGACTCACTAAAAAGACCCCACAAAACAATTTAAGTGATCTGTGACAACTCTTGCTGAAGGTTTGACTTGAGAGTAACCGTGGGCAATTAAATATTGAGTGTAATAAGAAGAATACTGCCTTTGTGTTTCTTATGACATTTCTTTGGTTAATTATATCGTGCATCTATTGAATATTTAAAGCATGCTGCTAAAAATGTTCCACTTCAAAAATTAATAAAAACATGCCAGAAAACTAGATGTGTTATGAACAATACCAGAAATGTTACAAGTAATGATGACTATGGAGCCAACGGGCCTACTCCCACAAGTAAAAATTATCAGGCATGAATAAGAATTGCAGAATGACAACTATAGTCTTTAAATCTTGGAAACACTTCACACACTTTCACCCTAGAGACACCTTTCCACAAAAGAAGAGGCGAGATGAAGGACCTGATCCTGTGCTGTTACGTCAAACAGACCTTTGCCAATGACTTCAGTAGGTCTAGGATCAAGCTGTATAATTTGCCTAAGGTTGAACTGGGTGTCAGTGGCAGGATGAGCTCAGGCTTCTGGACTCCAACCCCATGTACTGTCCCTGAAAGCATACAACTGCTTAGTGTTATCTTTTAGCATGTTGGTGACCATATAAATCACTCCTGCCTTTCAGTTTTGTATCATTCTAATTTTAACATGGCTAGAAAATTTAATTTTGGGGGTTTCTTTGATATATATCTATAGACACATATATGTTTAATAGCTGGACATGGAATGGCCTCCTTTACCTAAACCAGCTTGAGGACCACCAAGTCTAAAGCTGTTTTAAGGCTTTCTTTCTGATGGCCACACTTACCTCTCCCTGCATCCTGTAGTAGAGTAGTAGAGATGAAATATAGCTGGGGTGGTAAGGGCTGAAGCAGAATAAAATGGAAAGGCTTAGGGGACAGTGTAGAAGTTATTGCTTTTTTTTTAGAAGATTGATGAATGCGTAATTCTGGAATAAACCCCATGATGTGAAAAGAGAAAGGATTGGCAGAGCTTGACAGCAAGGGGAAGGGGTGGCTCTGGCCCCGGTTTCAGTTGGCATTTTGGGCCTGTTCCTGCTGCTGTGTCACTCGGTGCCATTTGGCATCCTGCTGTTTGCAGACTGTTATTGGGGAAGAGAAGCAGTCGGGCTGACTGACAGCATGCTGGCCGTGCTGGCTGAGGGATATCACCTGCTATGCAAGCTAAGGACTTGATGTAGACAGTTTACTTGGGTTTTGCCCACATCTGCACGCGCTCAGTTCCCGCTGATGCTGCTGACGCTTGTTTGTGAAAAGGCCAAGTGTAGGCCCAAGTTATTTCACTTTGCACCATCAACATTTCAGTCTGAACTAAGTGCTCTATTTGTGAGGGCTGATCAAGTCTGACTGAAGGCTCTCCATAGGCATTACAGGGCCTAACAAAGACCAGAGTTTAAAATTTATTACCACACAACAGAAATGTTCTACATTTTTTCCTTATTGTTACTACTTGATTTGGGGAAGTTTTATTTTTCTCCCTATAGTAGAATGAGAAATCTGGAAAATCCTTGCTTTATGAACAGGACTGAGAAAAAAAAAAAAAAAAAAGAAAAAGTGAGATACACTGTAACTTCTTAAATCAGAAATTAATCCATTAAAACCCCACAACATTGGCAGTCAAAGAGAAAGATGTGCCAGGGAGGAGAATCAAGCTTTACATGGGTTGTATCCTTATTTTAGGCAACAGTGTCTTGTTGCTGTTCCGTTCTTTGCCAAATTTTGTTTTTGTCTTGCTTTAGTTACTATGCTCAGCTCTCTCCAGAAAGAATATGGAACACAGAATGATACCCACATGGTTAGAGAGATATTTCAACATCATACCTTTGTTCATGAAGACTGTCCTTAAAAGTAGGCAATTGTTGCTTGGATTATTTTAGCCAAGTTTGCTAAGGAAGCAAGACTCAGAACCAGTATGTATGTGACCATCTGTTGTTCCCTTTAGGAATCCTTGATGGTTTTGGTTGATATTAACCAGATTTTAACCGGGAGCTAGAAATCAAATTCATAAAGTTCCTATAGATTTTGTGCAAATAGCTGGCCAATTAAAGGATAAGAGGTTTTCTTAATGTACCTTATGAATGAAGTCCAAATACAACCCCTATATCAGAGCCCACATGGAAAAGACAGAGTGAGAAGTAGGTTTGTTTTGTCCCAGTGCTCATGGAACTAGTTAGAGAGCAATGAGTTCATCCCTCTCTAAAACCAAACTGGCTAATTGGGTAACTTCTGCTTCATGAAGGAGAGGTGATTTTTCAGAGTGCTTCAGAGAAGAACCGCCCCATACTGGTAAAGACTTTGCATGTGGAAAAAGTAGAGGTTTAAAAGTGAAAGAAAAAGATCCAAGTGAAAAGGCACAAAGATATACAGATGTGGCAGGAAAGAATATGAGTGACGTTGAGAGGTGTTAACTGGACCAGATGGGTGGGCAGTACCTCCTTGTGTCTGTCTGAGCACTGGGGTCCAAAGCTTCCAGGTTTCTTCAGAGGACATGATCAAGCAAAAGGTTTAAGGAAAAAGCTGTCATATGCAGAAGAGGGAGTGAGGAAGGTCATCTTAACAGCTACATTTTTCTACATATTCCGCATTCTTTTAGAAGGCCTGCACAATAGAGATGTAAATTAAGAACTCTTAATTTTTTGACAGAAGCAGAAATTGGTACCAAGTGGGACAGAGGGTACTTCCAGTTAAGAACGTCTGGGTCTGTCCCTCTGGGCAAGAACCCTGGATATTTTTCCCTTGAAATAAGACAGTCCCTTTCCCTCCTTCGTATGCTTTAGCTAGAACCTGTCCTTACTGAAAGCAAAGGGAGTTTCCATTGTATTGCTTTTGCCAGTCTTTCTCTATTTCAGAATCCAGAGAAGTTCTTCTTAGGGCTTCTTCTTAGGTTTATCAGAACTGATTTTTAGTGCCACATGAATGTGCTTGCTCCGTCCCTCTCAGTGTTAGTGAGAAGAATAAGGGCAGGATGTGAACACACAACGTTTCAGTAAGACCATGATATCTGCCTGGACACTCACTGTTGGCCTTGGAAAATGGAACTTAGCTGACTTCTCTTTTCCTGAAGGTAGCTTATTTTACATTTAATGAGAACAAAAGCAAAGTGATAAAGCCATTTTAAGGTGTTCCTTCTACTCCTGGAAGTTCATTTCTGCCCTCATGCTGCAGGTTACTGCCTCCTCTTGGTGCCAGCCCAGCTGTGTGTGTTGTGCTTTAGACCATAGAAATAATCTGGGTTAAAGAAAACAGACAAGCCCTCTGATTTTTATTTGGATTTTTCTTTTTCTAGTTGGGTTATTTTAGTGATCCCATTCTCCATGTAGTTCCACAACAGTTGTCTCACCACGTGAACGGGGGGCAGGCGTAGCACAGGGGCAGAAGCAAAGGTTTGGGAAAGCCTTGCTGCTGTCAGAAGGGATCACTGAACGCTGGTAGCGGGTGCTGCCTGTGGAGGAGCTGAAATGCTTTGGTTCCCCACTGCATCTTGCCTTGCTTTAACGTGTTTCTGTTTTCACAGCTAAGGCCTACTAGTAGCTCCCAGCTGTATCTTTCTTAAGCAAATCACAGTAAGTGCATTTCACAAACCAACTTCAAACCTCACTAAAGCTTTTTTTTAACTTACTGACTTGAAGACCTGATCCTGCTTCCACTGTCATGAATGACAGAACTCTCCCGATAGTGACACTGGCCACAAAATTGAAAAGTCATTTGAAACGCTTTAATACCAGTGGATTTAGGGATTTCCTCAAGCACTTTATAGTTATGTTCCCAGCTTTGTCTCTGCTTCGCTGTCGATTGTCTACTGTTCTCCCTAATCCTCCCTGGGCTTTCTGGAGCTCTATCTTCCCTTCCTGCTGACAGATAAAAATTTATTGTTGCTAGCTTTAATATTCTTACCATATTGACATCTCATTCCTTTCATGTATATGTAGGAATGTTTTGCTGTTTTGTTTTAGTCTTGAATTGTTTAAAGAGAATTAATTCAATCTATTTTTCTATTCCTACTAGCAGCCTAACATCTGAGCTTTTAATTATTCTAACCTTGCTGTTTAATTAGCTAAAGCTTGCTCATCGCTTTGAAAGCATTAAATACTTCTGCTAAATGATGATTTTATATTTGCTGAATGATTAGAGTCAGGACATTTTTAACCTTCTCTACATATCCATTTATGGAGTAATGCCCCTTGTCAGTTCCCTCCAGAAACCAGACACATAGACCAAAACCATCCGCAGAGTAATTTCTTTAACATCATTTGAGTTCTGACAGGGAGAGATTTAGCTCTGTGATACTTATTACTGTCATTGCCTCAGCTTTCCCCTTTCACAGTCCTCTTTCTGCTATAGATCCTTTCAAGGGGTTGCTTAAATGGATCACAGAACGACTTGGGCATGGTGCTGCTGCTGTATTTGTCCGTAGCAGAGCCCACTTGCCCAGGCCGGGAATGTACTCATCGTGCACTTATTTTGATTTATGCATTGGGAGATTAAAATTTAGTGCACCTGGGTTGATTTTAATTACAGAATTATATCTCTTATCTCATAATAGTAAATGTGGAAACTGCTGTCCTGTGTTGGCCTTTGTCTGGGGAAAGAGAGCAGGCAGTTAGATAGATAGCATTGAAGCTGTGTGAAACACTGAGAAATTAAACAAGCCCCCTCAGATCTTAATCTTTTTTTTTTTTTTTAAGGCAATTTACCTGAAAAAGAGATGTAGATTTAGTATACAATAGTAGTCAACACGTGATTCTAATATTTAGTCTTGTGAATTACTTGTATTCTCCAGGACTATTGCTTTTAAATGTTAGCTCTTATCATTACTGCTTGTTATTTGCTACTTAAGTCACCACATACTGTTTTCTTATCACTAACTGGGTAACTCCCAAACCCACAAGGACTCATGGCTTTAGTAAGGCTTTTTTTTCTGAGGCTGATTTATACAGAAAGAGTTGTATGAATACTGACAACAACGCTCTCTTTGCACATACTCCCTCCTGTAACTCTGTTGTGAACAAGTAAAAGAGGAGAGTATGGCTGAAGCAAATTTAGTTTCTGCGGGTGCACCTTCTGATTACACTTGACCAAGTGATACCACTGCTGCAAGACATGTCAAGTGAGAGAAATATTTGAGTTTCTAGTCTACTCTAATTGTGAGACACAGAAAAGTTATGATACTAATAGAAACAGGGAGTTCTTCAGATTCAATTTTCAAGAAGACCATTAGAGACTTTTTTCTGCTATAATTTCCAATCTTTTCCCACTCAGCCTTGATAATAAATATCCCTTGAGGACAGCAAACATGAATCTATTGAGAATCTTGGACAAGGGGTTTTAATGATTTCATTTAAAGTGCTGTTCGTTCAATTCTTGCAATCTGTCTGTCTCTTTCTTCAATTCCTTATGTTTTTATTCAAAGAATTCTCCCTTCCAATTAAGTGAATGAACCTTAGAGTCAAGTAAGGCTGTCACAGGAAGTAAAATGAATATGACTGATTTTTATAATATAAATTGGAAGCAATTACCAGTTTTCTATCTTCATGCTTGCTTAGAAAATTTACACTTAACCCAGCAATACACCTTAATTAAAGGCCTATCTATCTATCTATGTAACCTTCTCTTTCCAGAAAAAGTCCTTCTGTGAGCTATATTAAATTTACTATGGCTTCATCTCTTTATTAATACCCTTTTCGTATATTTTCAATTAAGTTTCTGGTCACATTATAGCACTGAGGTAAGAGCTCTCTCCGACCTTAATAGGATATGGATAATAGAACATCCTTGGCTCATGTTCTCCTTTGGGAGCACAACCTCCCACTTTTACAAAAACATCTACAGAATCTGTAGACGGCCAAACGTGCGTGTTGCATCGAGAAAGACTACGTCAGACTGCAGTAAAACTGGATGGACATCCACTTGCAGTCTCGGAGACTAGACAGTGATTAGACAACCTCACTTTTCCTTGGTTTTATGGCAAATGCCAGTGGGAGCCTATGAATGACTTTTAACATAAGATAAAGATATTTTTGACTGATATTTTCCATATGGCAAGTCCTGCTTCTCCCCACATGAACCCTACGGAGTGTATTGTGGGGCAGAGGCTGTAGTTACTTTCAGATGATAAGGACCGCATCGTATTTGAAGTCAGATGTTAATGTTCTGGCATTTGGACACCAAACAGAATTGGCAATTAATGATATAGAATGATAAAGGATGTTTATGCTCCCTTCAAGCCCTAATTATTGCGGGGTGGGAAGGGTATATTTGGTAGCCAGCCAGAGTTTTGTCAATATGTATATCTGAACCAGCTGCTTTTCTTGCTGTTCTCCCATGGTTGGATTAATCTGTTCTGCTTTATGTCTTTGTCTTTTTTCATGTAACCTGTAGCTTATGATGCTCTTAAGAATTCTACTGCCAGAGGCATCTGTCACGTATTTTTCTCTTGATAAGTGATTATCATTTTACTTCACTGAGTATGAAAACCTGAGCTCCTCTTTAGCTCAATTTTTTTTTTTTTTGTTCTCGAATCAGCCTTTTTCCTAATTTATTTCAACAAATTGTACAACCAGCCTCAGCTGAAAGTTGCCAAAGCACAAAGGGGACACAAAAGAAGTGAAATCTGCCAAGGTGACATATCTCTGCATTAATTCCAGTTGATATTTCTGTCTCCATGGATGTCTGAGTGTTTAGGAAACCTCATCTGGCCCGTTCACATAAAGTGGGGTCTAAAGATCAAAGCAGTAAATTTGTCCCAGATGGGGCAGGGCTTGATATTTCAGCTGGAGAACTTGAACTGTGGCAGACCCTCACTGGATGCCAAGGGCTGGGCTGGGCTCAGGGCAGAGGTGCCTCTCCTCCAGTGAGGTGACTCACAGTTATTCTCACATGGGTTTGTCCTATTGACTTGAATGCACGTTTCAATGAGTTACTGGTTGAACCTGCTGGTAAATGTGCCATATCAAAGAGCTGTGGAGCAATATCTTCCTCGGGCGGGTGCTTGGCTCTGAGCACTGCTTTGGAAGCGGCTGAGATCTGCAGATAAGAACTCAGGGGTTGTGTTATTTCTGAGGCGCTCCTGCCTTGGTTTAAGTACAGTCCAATTCATCTTGCTCTGGAGCAGCAGAATCTAACAGTCACTGTCTGGGTTGTTTCACCCTTAGTCAGCAGGACTCATGCTTCGTCACTGTCCAAACTGAAATTGTATTCATCATCGTCATCATCATTTGTACACCTGTCATGATACCACCTGCAGCTCTACCAGTATTTCCAGCCCAGTCCAGCCATTTATCAGCCATTTCCACAATTCTTTCCATACTTCCTTCTGTGTCATAGACTCTGTTGCCAGTATGAACTCCCTGACTTCCCCCATCAGGCTCTAAGTCTTTGCATTTTTAGCCTCTCCAAAAAATATGCATAAAAATGTTTTTCTCTGCTTGTTTTTCTGTGGAACTGAAATTACTTCTTACAAGTATTAGGTTTTGTTCCCATTCTCCTACCCTCTTTCTACTTCCCTCTCTGTCCTGAGATGGTGAGTTGAGGAACAATCCCTCAATTAACATGCAAAGCATGCAAACACATGCTAAATAATGATGCAAATATTTTCCAATTGCTTTCACGGTGATTTTTATTATCATTGTTTTGGTCTTATGACGGAAAGGGGAAGTCGAGTGAGCCAAAGTACCTGTCTGCGAGTGGAACTGGGGCTAGACCCTGAAATTCCCGATTCCTGTTCGGGTTAGAGCACATGACTGTCTCCTCTGTATGTTCTCCCCTGGAAAATGTTTATTTACAGAAACAGAGGTTCTGGAATTTGCATAACTTTGTAGCAGCAGTTTCTGCAGTGTGCTCAAAAGGCCGTTCTTTCATATTCAGGCCATGCCAGCTACTTTTCTGCTAAATCATAGTAGAAGAGATTCCTGTGAACACTGAATACTTCTCTACTGTTATACTTCTCACCGTCAGTTTGCTGTCGTTGCTACCAGGCTGTTACTGGGAACAGGAGAGGGTGGCATAAGAGAAAGTATTTCTTTTTAAATGTAGTGCACATTGGAAAGAGTCTCTAGAGGCATGTGTCTGAGAGCTGGTTCAGGCTGGTGTTTGGGGGGGCTGTTAATGAAGTGTAGTCCTAATAGCAGAGGAGGGAGGGGACTGTGAAGCAGCAGATTTCTTTGTGTATATGAGGCCCAGGAGGGCAGAGCCAAGGAGGGAGCTGCTGTAAGCAGTGCTGGTGCCCTGGGACTGGTCTCCCATCAACACCAAGGCAGCAGACTCCTCCCTAAGGTGTCCCCACAGCCTGCAGGCTGGTTTCTGCCACCTGAAGGGTCAGCACAGCAGACAGGAGCAGGGCTGGGTGCTCCAGAGGTGTGGAGAGTGGTGCACCATCTCCTCCTGTCAGTGCTAACAGCGAACTGGCAGCCCACTTTATTCGTCATCACTTTATTTCCCTCTTCAGGTAAATCCATCGCTATCCAGTGGCCGCTTCCAAACCAGGGCTGAACATACAATGCCAGAAGGAGAGGACAGAATGCTCTGGAGGACAGACACACAGGATTTCCTCCCCACTGTCAACTTAGCCCCTAACAATCAGTTTGTTTTCCTGGAAGGAGGGAAACTTTTCCTGCAACTTTCATTTCTGGAATGAAATAATTTCTGGATCTCATTTCTGGAACAACAGTTCTGCTTGCTAAGAGGTGAGCACAGGGGAGGTAAGGGGAGGAACTGAACTCTAACCCTCAATCCAGGCACTCCTGCAACTGCTTCTGCTGTTCAACTCCCTCACCCTGAATAGGAGACATTGGGAAGGGGTGAAGACATGGTAGGAAAATCCTGAACAGATTGTGCAATCCCACATCCTCCACTTGATCAAAGGCACACTGAGGAATGCCACAGTTCTGGAATGCCATGGACCTCTGCTAAGACCTTCTGGAAGGAAGTTGAGGAGGAGCAGAGATATCAGGCAGCCGGGGAGAGGTGATACCAGGGAATTTTGCAAGAGGAGGTCTTGGACTGAGTGAGAAGCCTGGCAAGAGGATGAATTTGCTGGAAGTTGAGAAGATGCATGCACAAATATTCAGTTCTTCTGTGATTTAATCCAAAATGCTTCTGTGTTTTCCATTTTTCATGAACCCCTAGTTCTCATGTTACCTGATTTTGTGAGGCTTTCAGCCTTCCATTAAAAATAATTCACTGGTTCTTCAGGTGATAGAGAAAAGCTTGGCACAGATAATCCAGTTTGAAAGGCTGTGGGGTGATGTGTGGGTTTCCTACTGGCATTCACTGTGTAACTTTTTTAGAAGTCAGAGCTGCAACATGTATTTGGGTTTTTAGGCCATGCATTCTACCTAAAATGTGGTAGATCTGTGGGAGGAAGATGGAACAGCCCAGAAATGGCATCATTTTGACACATGGAAAGCAGTGATTCAGTTATTTCGCAGGTACATGGACTACTGCAAATATGCAGCTCATAAAAATCTTGACAGTGTTTAAAGAAGCAGTTTGATAGTGTCAGTCCCCTTATCATTGTGCCAACTGGCCATTTTGCTTTGCCATATCAGCAGAGGGCTTAAAGGAAGAGATGAGCACTTGGTCGGCCTGAAGAAATTTAACTGTCTTCTAAGGAAGAAGCTTTGTGCCTGAAGCTTTAATTGACATGTCTTGATCTGGACTTGTTCTGTGAATGAGGAGAGGACCTCAGTCTCTAAGGATGCAAATCCGGCACTTCTTGCTGACCTTAAATTGACCTCCGTAATTTAAACCAAACCGATGTACAAGTGACACAATTTCTGCTGAGAAAGGGCAGTATGTGCCAAGACTTTCAATATAACTTTTTTTTTTTCCTGTCTGTGAATGGAGGGAAAAAATGATGTACAGCATTGTTGCACCAAACTCTTAGAAAAGCAAATGTAAATGCATGAGTATGACACAAACTCCCCTTCTGTTAACATGCGCTCACGCAGGCTCGTTCAAGTTGCCAAAAGCATAGCGAGCCAACCTACAGTGTGTCTGTGTCAGTTACTGAAGGGAGGGGATGGGTCTAATTTATGGACTTGGCCCTCAGACCACAATTTACCTCAATACTTTTTAATGCACAAATTCTGTAAATCTTCCTGGGAAAAGGAATGTCAGCTTGCTCCAGGCTCTGGACATGCTGAAAATGTCACTCGCACAGATGATGACTTGTGTTTAATTTGCTGTCGTGGATGGGCCTGAACCAAACTCTCTTGTTCCAAACATCTCTAAATTTAGGAGGTTTTGGCATCCCAGGCCAGATATGAGTCAATAGCTCTGTGTGTTCCAAAGACTAAGTATGAGGTTGCAAAGGTGGGAGTTGTTATGTAAATGGGATAATAGGAAGGAATATCTCTATTAATACTGTTGTTACGCCTTGGAGCTAGAGGTTTGCCAAGGCTTAAGTGGACTCAGGATGAGCTGGACACATCCAATTAATATAAGTAATGTGACTTTTCTTGAACAAATATGACTCCTCCGTGTACATTACAGCTGTTGAGTTCCAGCTCTGCTGCATCTGGTCCTCTGAGGTTTAGAAATGTGTATTCTAGTGCCGAAGCCCACTCTTCTTTTTCATTTTGTTTGATACTAAATAAACGGGTTCTGATTTTCAGTGCTTCTGTCAGGGAAGTAAAAAATATTGGCGTGTGTTATTGACAAGACCTAGGGAAAAAAAAAACCCCAAAAAACAAAGCAGAAGATGAAATTAAGAATTATGTGTCCATGTGTAAAGTGCGTGCATTGGACCTCCCACCTCTTTCCTGATGTCACTGCTGTATTCATAGTTTCTATAGCATCTAAATGTCTTCTAAGGGTTGTCTCAGTGAGAGTGCATTTCTTCCATGGATGTCAAAATTAACATCTAACACATTCTGTTGCTTCTCATTCTTGTGCAGAGGAACCCAGATGTGCAGTTTATCATGGGGCTCGGGTGCTGGCTTGGACAGGGCAGGTAGAAGATGAATGCCTTGAGCTGTGCAGTTGTGCTTGCACTTTGGAGTTACGCTGTGGGTTTTGGTCAAGTGTGCAAGTCTGCTTGGTTTTAAGGAAAGGAAATGTGGCTTCCTTCCACAGTCTCCTAGAGAACCCTTAATATTATTTAAATGTTTTGTGATTCACGTTTCATCATATACCAGCCTCACTCCAGGATGTCTCCCGAGTGACAGATTCACCACTGGCAGATAAAAGGGGAGAAAAGCAGTGGCACTGAGATAGACCATTCCAATCCCTCTTATGGCTTCCCAGACTGGGAAAGACAGGCAGTTTACTCTGCTCCTGCACAGCTCCCCCTCCATGGCCCACCATGATCTCCACCACCACTCACTGCATGAGGCCCCTAACTGGAATTATTCTTTCCAATCCAGTGGTCCCTTGCTGCTGAGAACCATGCTGGTTACGCTGCAGTGGAAGAAGGTTTGTCCCTGTTTCTAGGCTGTCTGAAATGCTGAGCATTTTGAATTACCCACAGATGGAAGCAGTAGGCAGCATAATGGAACAAGAACAATGTACTTCATGAGGATCAGCTTAGTGTGTTGGATCAGTGATGCTTTGCAGGAGAATATGGACTGCTGACTTTTTTCCACAGCTGTTCTCCCAAGCATTTGAAACATACACTTGCCCTCAGCATGCAGGAGATTTACGTATTTCACTTCCATTGACATGGTAGAAGAGACCCTCCTCACTTGCAGATTTGTTCTTTTAATAGGCATCCAGCACAAATGGGAATTAAGGACATGTGTGTGTCCAACAGAGAGTAGACCAGAACCAGCTGTAGGCACAAATAACTGCTCAGGAGGCCCATTTTTTTATGCTGATTTGGTAAGTCACAGGACAGCCAAATCTTCCTTTTTAGGAATGGGAAGAACAGGAAAAATAGAGGACATCATCTTCAGATTGTATCACCCATGAAAGACAAGAGTCAGCAGGGAGAGAACTCTCCACATGAGGTTCTCCTCTCCCTGCTGGAGCAGCTGGAGAAAATAAGGTTCATCATGGGCAAACGTGAGCTCATTTTGCCTCTACTCCAAGCTGGCAGAGAAGTCGGGGTGTTTTGGGCTCTGAGTCAATGCTGTGATGACTTGCTCGCGTGACTTGCTAATTGAAGTTAGAGATATTTCAAGATACTGAACGTCTGTGGCATAGACATGCTTCTCTCAGTCTTAGTCATCTTCTACTCCAGACCTTTTCAAATCATAAATTTAAGTCAAGTGTATTGCAAGTGGTAGAAGGACAATGAGGAATCTGGGAGAGACAGGTAAGGCTCTGTACGCGTTCTTACATGAGGTGAGTCATCTGCGTTGGGTGATGACAGTGCAAGCACAGGGAACAGTCCTCAGCGAGGTCCTTTTAGAATTAGCCACCCAGAAAGATGAATCTTGAAGACAAAAGAAAATGGTATTAGGAGGAAAGAAGTGGCAATGACTGGAGCCCTTAATTTGATGCCAGTGATATCTCAGAGTAAGCATTTCCCAGAGGATTGTCAGAGATGTGAAATGAATTGTAAGAGCTGCTTTACAGGCATTTGTGGGCACACACACCTGCTTACAGCAGGGGAAAAGACAGTGCGTAAATGTCTGGAATATTACATAAAAGCTGTCTGGTAGGCTAGGCAGAGCAATTAAAATCCATCTCGCTTAAACGAACCCTGAGTGCAGGTCAAACAAATCTAATTTTTATTGTTCCTTAAGGAGATGTCTGTATAGGAGACAAAAGGGGGATGCAGCCGTCAGGTTAAAAAATCAAGATGCCTTAAAAAAATTAAATGTTCACAATAGTGCTACAGCAAGCTAGATAAATGATATATTACAGTGATGGTTTAAAACTAATTGATGACTAATGTTGTAATGCATTTGTAGCTACACTGATCTATTATATATCTTGGCCAAGCTGAAGGGACACTTCAAGGAGAAAAATTGCTAACTGTTTTAACCTGATGGAACTTGGGGAAAAACTAGTTACTTTAAGAGATAAATGGAAAGGTTGTGACCTCCTAATGTACATCTGGGTCTTGCAATGCAAAATCAAATTATCATTAAACAGAATGTGATCTGTGATGGAATTAAAGCAACTACAAACCAGCACAGAAATTTCTGTAGAGAAATACAATAGTGCAGCTTGAGCTAAAAAGCTGCCCGGCTGAAGAACTGGTGTAACAAGTCAGTATGGAATTGTTTTGCTCTAAAATGAAAGTTTGTTTAATTGGAGACTGCAGGAAAAAATGTAAGCATATTTACAGCAATTTACATATGTAAGACATTCTATAGACCTTACTTAATTAGTGTATAAATAATTAACAATTTACCCTATGTTCTGAGTAATGTGTGTCTCTCTGGCTCTCGGAGGGGAGACAGGAAGCCTCATATTCCCCTCCTTATTTTTGTCATGCCTGAGGCTCATGCCCACTGGGTTTTACCCTTACAGTCGGAATTCAGAGAAGATGTCAGTCAGGCTCTGCTTATTTTCACATCTAATTCATGCAAAAACCAGGTTTCCTCCTGAGGCAGTAAACTGGCCCAGATTTGCTTCAAAGTTTGGCCTAGGTTCAGTGAATGACTCACTTTAGCTAAGGTACATCCATCTTCCTGAAACACAATATGGGAAGTGTTGTCAAAGAGCAGATACCCCCCTAGAACCAGAGCTTACAGATTTGGGACCTTAGAAACCAAAAGTAATAGCTTGTTTCATCCCCTGGTTTCCTGTTACCCAATATTAAGGACATTGAGTGGGTGTAATAAGAACATCGTTACTCAACCCGGAGCACCAGTGTGGGTTTCTGCATGCTGAACAAGCTGGAAATAGCTGGGATGTATTGCTGGAAGCTGAGCTGGGAGGAGTTGCAGTCAGTAAGCCTCCGTGGTCACAGACTCTGCGCAAAGTTCTACGGGATGAATCTGGCAAGAGGTTACAAATGGAGATAACGTTATGGGCCACTGATAAAATGTGGATGACCTTGAAAAGGCCATTATTAAAAGACCAAAAATACCTCAGAGCTCCTTAGTCTTACTCTGTACCTCTCAATTGGTTCCCTTTAATAGGGTTTAATAAGATAATCTACCAAAGGCAGCCCTCACCACAGTGACACTGATTTTCTTTCAGTTGAGAATAAGTTAATGTAGGAAGAACATGACCAGCCTGTGATACTGTCTGAGAGCAGTGTGTTCCTCTGATACATCAACCTTCTGGTGGGAAGGGGAATGCCTGCAATACCAAATTGCAAGTATTTTGTACTCCAAAGGGTTTGACATTCCAAACCCCCCCAAAAAACCTCCATATATTTTAACTGCTGTACATTAGGCTTCCTGCTTTCATTCAGGTTTGGTTTGAAGCCCAATACAGGCAGCAGCTTGGAAAAAAAAAAACCAACAAAACATTTCTCTAGCTCAGGATGGAGCAGCTGAAGTCTTAATTCTGGAGATCTGTCTTTTAAAGGAGTATAAAATTTTAAGTTGTTCCGATCACGGTGTCATTTTTCAATGACATTAGAAACTCAGTGACTCAAGTACCACTGAGCTGGCTTACAACATACATTTTCTCAAAGGATGATAAACAGTCACATCCACAGCTCCATCTGGGATTTCTTTCCCTTCACTAACACATTGAAACAAAGCAACTCTAACAGATATTTTTCCTCCTACATCAAGGTGACTTCCTAAAGCTTGGTGTTGAGTAAATAATTCTTGGATGGGTGGGTTTTTTTAGGGTAGTAAAAGCATACAAAAATGGCTTTAGATGAAACATTTAGCTGTCAGTTAATTTAAAAGCAATAAAGAAAGGGGGAAAAAAAATGCCTGGAAGCATGGCACTAGCCAATTAGATTGACTGTAAGAGGTGGACAAAAAGGATAAGGTTTTATTTTGGAAAACTTGTTTCATTCAGTAAAAGCTTTTTTTTCCTCCTCCCAATTCTTTAGAGCTCTCCTTAAGATTTTTTTGGAGGAAATTTGAGTTATAGGAGTAGAATATTCAAGTCACTGAGAGGGCAGAGTTAAAGCATCATCTCTTCTAAGGCAGCCAAAAGAGTAAGGATAGAGGTAGTAGAACCCCCTGGGCTCCCTTCCCAAACCCTGTCACCAGCTTAGGTGGGGCTGTACGTGCCCCTGTGCTCTCAGCAGCCACGCGTAGCTCTCACAGGTAGTATGCCCATCATGGTGGAGTTGAGCCCTGCGCATGGGCTGTTGACCCTTGGTGGCCAGGATTCCATGGAAATGTATTCAGCCCATGGGATGATTGCCTGCCATCCAAATCTTCCTGTCCCGTATCTGCTAAGATGATGACTTTTCAGTGTATGCCGTGATGATGGGGACAAGGTTTCAGTTAGAACATCCCGTGATTACAACATGCAGTGGGTAAGGAGACTGTTTGCATGTTTGGAACACACTCATAAACAATGATACCAGCAGCTCTTGGAGAGGGTGGAGTTATGTTCCCAGTCTCATATTCCTCCAGGTTCTGAAACAATCAGACAAAATAGCCTAGAATAAGGGTGCAGTTACCATTTATTTCCTTCCTCATTTTTTTTTAATCTTGCTTTGTAACAACATTTCTTAGCTGTGCCTGACAGAAATGGCAAAAATATACAGCATTTCTGATTTTTGTTGTGTCTTGCTTATTATTTCACTTTCAGTTTTTCAGACTGGTCAAAGATTCAAAAAGTTGATTAAAGCTGTGATGGTTTTATCATTGCTACAGAAAGACAAACTGTAAAATGCAAAAGTTAGCAACTAGAATGTGATTTTAAAGAATGTTTAAAGCAGCTGCTTGTGCTTGACATTGGAAGAAACTCTGAACTGCAGCTGTCTTCTGTGCCAAAAGATTTTTAAACTGTTGTATATGTATTTCTAGGTATGTTTTAATGTACTGATAGCATTTGCTCCATTTGATTTACACTAAGGCTTTACAATTGTCAGATTGGTGTAAGATAGCAAGTAGGAAATTTAAAATAATTGTGACTGTTCTATCTTTTCCCATGTTCTTTCTAATATTATGTCAATAGTCTAAAGGAGTTTCTGATGTGATGCACTGAATATTCCGACTTGCGAGAATGCTCAACAGTGGGTACATCATTTACCAGTTCACTGCTGTGAAAAGCTATTGCATCCTTCTTCCCTCTTGACCCCAGCTTGATTAATCTTTCCATAGTTTTGGTTCTGATATGATTTTGAAAGAGCATTGATTTTCCCAGGAAGTCTTAAGAACGTAGGAATCTGCTTCATGCTGTTCGGGCAGCTCAAACAACTGCGGAGGGAATGGAATAATCTCCTGCAGACCTCTGACCGCATCACATTTCCACTGTTCGCAAATCCCCCCCCGCCACGGTGCCCGGTACGTGTAGCACTGGCAGGAAGAGCCGGGGAAACTCCTGTTTTCTGGGCCATGACCTGTGAAGCTGCATGATTTTAGGGAAGACCAGGTTAGCTCCAGGAGGAGGGAAGTGTTACAGCTCTTTATTGTGCACAGAAGTGAGAAGTTTTCAACATCAGGGAGAGCATCAGTATGTATACTCTGTCACACTAAGCATAAATCCAAAGCACTATGTGAGATCAATCATGCCCAAAATATTTCATGTTACCTAAAATCCTGGAGAATGAATATCTTAAGTTTTTCTCCAGAGTGGGGCAGACATTCTGTTAATCATATATTACAAGTTCAGGCAATACATTCATTTTGAAAAATAGATTTATATAGCAAAAATGAAGCAGAATTAACTGGATCCACCAATGCCTTCCTACTCGCAGCTGTCTGTAATTGTTTCACTACATTTCTTTGAGTTTTATCCTGTTGTGCTGTGACCTCCTGCTGGCAACGTATCTGTAGGGAAAGAAAAAAAAAATCAAGAATTCCTGATGTGTAAGACGTATAAAATAAATCCTGTGACGTTCTCTAATATGTGAATATTCCTAAATGCCAGACTAAAACATCTCTCCAACGGTTTCTTTTACAGACTTTCCTTGTTCCAGAAACTTGGCCTGAGTTAGGAGGAAACCCCATAACTGTTTCTTAAAAGTTGAATTGCATCAGTGTGGGTAAGATGTTGGGCAAAATTCTTTAATGGTGTAATTCCATGAAAATCAGAAATACTGCAGCAGGGCTGGATCTGCCCCGTGGTATAAAATGATCTCCCTAGAGGCAAGACTTCTGGAAACAGTATCGTATTTTAATTATAAGCAGACAATTTGTTTTGGGTTGTATACAGAGCATGAAATCTAACTGCTATAGGCACTAGCTACATATATGGTGATTTTATTCCTGGTTTTGATGCTTTGGTTTACTTGTGTATGATTTGCAGGTGGCTAAATGATCCTACAAACTTACTTTTTTGTACTTGAATAAGTCCCCATTGAATTTAAGATTCTAAAAGATTACAGTGCTGGCTTTAGAACGCCATTTGTAGATTTTGCAGTGAGTTCGGGAGAAAGGCTGCGTGTTTTTTATAATCTGGGAAGTTCAGATTCCAGTTAACAATCTTACCCTTGGAGAACGGACAATTATATTTTTCACGAATTAACAGATGCTGGTGGTACTTTGTCTCCCATGACTGTGTTCACTAGTTACTGAATTCAAAGGGCAGAACTGGATCGGCCTTTTGTAGAAAGTCCCAAGCATGGCAGCAGGACATGCTGCTTGGAGTGTGGTTGAGCCTTCTTCATCCCTTTTGGCATCCCTGTGTGATATATCACCACTGTAACAAACTAGTGCACATGAGCCGGTCATAGTCTATGGAAAAAAGTCTTGGAAGGAGATTGCATAAAAATATTTAACCTCTGGTAGTGATTTTTTATGAGATGTAAGGTATTATGAAATTTAAGAAGCTCGGCAAATTTTCACAGCTTGGCTTGTGAAATTCATTTCCAGCTAAACAGATTGTGATTTCATGATTTTTCACATCTGGATTTTGGCATAAAGCTATGATGGAAGATGTCTCTGGCCAGTCTGCCTCCCAGACAGAGCAGGGCAGTACTTGTGCTCCTGGTCAGTGAGGAGTCCAGTCCAGTCCTGCCCATGAGGTGTAACCTGCCTGCCCTCACCTATGTAGCTTCTGTTCCACCAGGCAAAGGCTGCACAGTTGTAGTCGGCTCTGACGTCAGTGGTCTCAGGAATTACTTGAGTATTAGTGGCAATGATAAAGTCAGATTTTTAATATTTAAGGAGTGTAAAGCGATATGCAAGAGTTGCAGGGGTGTCTGTACTGTGTATTCACAGACTGAATCTGTTTTGGGGGGCAAAGAATTTTTTTCATATGCTGGCAATACGGATGGGTAAAGCACCAATGTGAGCAAAGACTGCTGTGCACCCCCTCTGCGACACTGCAGCGGTGAGCTTCTTTTCTGGCCAAACATTTGGGCTGGGGGAGTGTCTCCTCCTTAACCTAATCTGTGGAGATCTGGCAGTCTTCCCAGAGGGGAACCAGTTGCTGAAAACAGGATTTTAAGCCAGATTTTTTTCAGCATTCACACCACAGCAGGAGAGTTTATAAAGGTGGCAAGAGTCACGCGCATTTTCCCTTTGTATGGCAACAAAGTCATCCTATTTTCCCAACAAGATCACACGGTGTCACAGAACTTCACTTACTCTAATAGCATTGTCAGTGCGGTTTCGAAAGAAAAATCCCCATGCTGTCTGGAATGCTCAACTGTTGGGTACCGGAGTCGGAAAACATCCTGCCTGCCGTGAACGTTAGGAAAACAGAGCAGCCCTGACTCAAGTGCCAAGTGGGTTTTTGGAAGGCTGACTCCCCTGAGAATAAAGGATATTGGTATCCAGCCAAGAGGGCAGGCAGGAACAGGCCCTGGGCAAGACACTGGAATTTTGGTGGAGCTTGGAATATTGTGTGCTTGTTTGTGTCAGCTTCTGACTTTTGTATCAAAAGGTGAACTACCCAAAATGTAAGGAAATGGGTCACAAATTGATAAAATCTGAAATATTTTTCTAGCTATATTTAGAGCCCTGTAAAACAGGGATTTCCCTTTTTGGCTGCTCTAGTATCTAAGAGTAACTTAGTATCTCTGCTAAAACTAGAAAATTCCCTTAAAGGAAATTTCCCCTTTTTCTGTTGTACACTAAAAAATTCCTTCTTGTTGTTAGTATAGTATTCAGTTGGTTTTAACTTCCCTATTTCCCTGTTTGAATGAATCGTCCTAGTCTAATGACTCAGTCAGCACTTCACCCAGAGTATTCCCCAGCTTCTGTTTCCTATACCAGTCTTATACTGCTTCTTAAAAATAGGATTGAAACCCTCCCTCAAGATGCCCATATGAACTGCCCAAGCAAGCATGTGCTACAGAAGCCTTTATAAACCTTTTCTTCCCTTCAATTGTTATGCTAATATTGACCTAACTAAGAGGAATTTTTGAATGCTGCAAGACCGTTTCTGCTTCTCTAAGTAAAACAATTTGCTCACCTGCTTGTTTTGTTTTGGTAGATGGATTTGGTTTAGATGAGTTTTTCTGCATAGAAATTCTTAGAAATGCCACACATAAGTGAGAAAATGGCAAAAAAGGAGGCGATTGAATATAGAGATAGATATTATTCATTTCTTCTTTGTCTAAGTTTTAGAAAGATTGAGAGGTAATCGATTTGATCCTTTTGTGACTTTATTTCCACTGTTGCAAGGCAGCCCAGTAGCCAGTCTCTAAGCTTCTACCTCCTCTGAAAAAATTGAGGTTGTGAAGTTGTCTTAGCCATGCTACTTATGTCATCCTTGGCCGCATGGAAGGATACTGGGTGAGAATATGGCCCAGCAATCTCTTCTATCTGTGCTTTAGTTTGGGACTGCACCTCTGGAGGAAGTTTTTTTTTTCCTATGGTCATAGTTTTAGTTATCAATGTTACCCATGCTTTCTGATTTAGGGCCCAAAAGGAAGCCCCAAAGCTGTTTCTGCTGAGTCTCTGGGGTTGAAGTGCACTCTGATGGATTGAAAGATCTTGGATGGTGTATTTGAGAATTCCAAATCACTGGAATCAGAAATGCCAACAATTTTTCCACGTACTCTTGCAAAACGCCCTGTTGACTGCAAAGCTAAGCCTGGTGTTTGCATTTCCATCATGGCTATGGTGGACAGTTCAGCAAGACATTCTGCCTATAGTTTTCTACTGGGGCGTCTCTCCAATGTGTATGTGTGTGCTCCTGGAACGATGGTTCAACAGCAGGCTGGGACGTGGGGCCAGAGCTTGCATCCAGGGATGCCGAGACACGTTTTTGTGTTGGTCTCAATGGAGCGGGGCTGGATCGTTATTTCCTTGACAAGGATGGAAAATGTTCATTCTGTCTCTTTCCCCTTCACACACATATTTTCTTTTCTTTCTTAAATAAGTCATTTGTCTTTATCTCACCATTCACCTCTCTCTTTTGATTGCAGTTAATGGAATTGTCACCTTTATGTACTCATGTTCCATTTCTCAACCTGTCTGGACTTTGGCCTCCGCAGGTCACCACTGCTAGTGAAGTAATATGATTAAGTGAGTCTTTTTAGACAGATTTATGCAAGATTTCTTCTCCAGCAAGTGTCACATCTAGTCTAGTTCTGCAAAAGAGAATATTTCAAAGATGCCAACTGTCATCTAAAACCACTAAATTGTTCTGCAGTGCTGG
Source organism: Megaceryle maxima (assembly GCA_024605025.1). Lineage (NCBI taxonomy): Eukaryota > Metazoa > Chordata > Aves > Coraciiformes > Cerylidae > Megaceryle > Megaceryle maxima. The sequence continues at coordinate 22,031 of JANHGN010019121.1, read as the reverse complement.
TTGAGGGGACTGCAGGCCAGCTTGGAGCACTGCTGATTTACGCTACCTGAAACTCTGTCCCTACAGCCTGAAATACGGGCTTTTGTTAATAATGAAAAAGAAAAGAATGTTCCTGTCTCACAGAAAGCACATTTAAAATGGAATTTTCATTTGTTACTCTGTAATGAAAACACAAAAGGGTATATTTTAAGGAAATCTGTCTAGAATCTTGTAAAAAGAGGGAGGTTATTTGGAGCAGTAGTACCTGAAGCAAAACTACAGCAGCCACACTCCAAACAGAAAAAAGTGGGATTGTGTTCCATTTAAGGTACATACGTCTACAGGATATTTTCAAGATTATGAAAAGATTTTAAAATCAGAGAGGACTCACTCCCTGCACACATCTCTACTCATCTCTTTGATGCAAAGCACAGATTAATCATCATTATTCTACACTAATATAACACCTCTTAACCCTCAGCTTTCAGAATATTTCAAAGCAGTAATGAATTAAGCTTCATGTGGTCTTGGGAATATATGATAATCTCAACTTTCATTCTTTCATTTAATAAATAAATAATAAAAAAAGGCATTTTCAGGACTTTAATTTTGGAGGCTGGAGATCTCGTAACTGTTCTTGAAAAGGTCTTCGTTTGTCACCCCCTTGCAAAGAAACCATGTGAGTGCCAGAGAAGTGCAATGAAATGGAAAATTATATTGAGGAAAAGTCTGTGCCTACAGACAGATAACTTTTTTTTTTTTCCCTATTTATTGGAGGAAAAAGACCTGGTTAAATCAAGGTACTAATGTGATATAGGTGTAAAAAAAGGCAAAATTGATCCCTGTCTAACTAAAAAGGGTGTGCAGGGAATTATTAGTGCCACTGGACAGGTCACTAGCAAGACATCGTTTTGAACGTGACGCATTATGTTGGGCTGTGATCACCCATGTTCAGAAAAGATGAATTCTGACTGAAACAAGTAGAGAAAGCTTATTAGATAATCCAAAACTTGCTGCTATGGAAATGTAAATGGTTAATGTTTAACTTGGCAAAACAAAAGTTAAAAAGGGCTTTAAATGGTGTCCACAAATACATTGTGGGAGGAGAACAAGTATTATTTATATTAAAGTGTCAGCAATCTATGAATATACAGAGGACAGAAATAATGAAATTTGGTTTTAATGAGCAGAGGAATAGGATTCTGGAACAGAACAGTGAAGAAGGGAGACAGTTGGGAGGGTGTGAAGCAAAAGCTATGAACTGGAGCTCAGCATGTGTACAGAAGGATTTATAGGATTTGATTTCAGAGTTGATAGAAGCATACTCAGGTCCATTTCTCTGGGCTTCATTTTACTGCTTTTCAGTTGAACACCACATTGTGGTATATCTGCAGTCACAGAACTTTGTTTTGGGTGACTGAACTAACGTGAAACAGCTTGTTCGTATCTCTGAACTCTCCACTTTCTCTCAGTGGTGCACTTAATGTGGTGGCCTTACGCTACGATTTGTTCCCATGGGCCAGGTGCCCGCGTGCCTGGACCGCTCTGACTCAGATCAGGACATACACGTCTCAGAAGAGAGAAATGTGCATCCCACTGCAGGCAGTGCAGACCTCCCGGGGAGCAAAGCAGACCATGAGAACGCACACTCCCACGGTGCAATGAGCTGACTTGGAATTACAGTCAGAAGGGGGGATTTTTTTTTTTTTTTTAATCTATCTGTTCAAAGCAAAACATTTGGACTGATGCAATAAAACACCACATACTTCAGTTTGGGTCTAATGTCGTTTCCTACCTTGCCTAGACACAAGGTATTCCCAACAAAAAGTTGATTTTCACCCAGAAGATTTCAGTTGTATAGAAGCAGTGTTTTCCATCAGAAAATGATTCCAACGGAAAATTACTAACTAGTTCTAATATAAAATGACTAGCATAGCTTTCAAAATGATTCAGGAATGAGAACCCACAGCTCCTGACCACGAACCCTGTGCGCTAACCACAAGACAACACTCATCTTTCCCTGAGCAAGGTTGTTCCTGCACTATTTCTGCTTGGGCTGAAGTGGGAAAACTTTGGAAATGTTGCAAGAGAGCCTTTTGCTACAAGATTTCCTGCTTCAGAATATTTGGGGGATAACGGGAAAAATCTCTGGTGGCTCCCTGGGGCCTCTTCAGAACTGATCAGCCATGGTGGGAATGGGAAGGTTTCCATCACCTCCTTCCTACATGTGTCATGGAGGGACGCAGTGGGGTCTGGTCCTACCTCACCATTGGAGTGTGAAGCCACTGCTGGCCTGTTGTCTTCTGTTTTCAAGGGATGCATGTGAGGGGATCCTACTGCCCTGTCCTCCCTCCATTTTATCAAAACCTTAACTAAACTCGGCATTTATTCCTCACATCAACTTTTCAGGTAAAAGTTTTGGAGTAATCCCATGCAAAAAAACCCCACAAAAAACCTAGCCCGTATCTTGCAGTCCTGTTTAGTCAAGGAGCGATTCTGTATTTATGGGTCAAGACAGGGAGATGTCCTCAGCCCAGACATACCCTTCTGCTTGTTTCCCTGTATTTATTCTTCCCCTGGCTCTCACTGGGGGTCCTTGCGCCACTGAAATGCTAAATGCTTCTGCAACCCCCAGCATTCCTGCAGCCTTGCAGGGCAGTAGCTGAGAAATACGATTTAGCAACAACCCCTTATAACAAAAACGAGCCAACCCTTCTCCTTTTTTCTGTTTTATTCTCTTAAATAAAGGAGAAGTACGATTCCCCTTCCGAGGCAGAAATGCTCGGGTACCAGCTGAATTCCTGACAGGGCACAGTGCACGCTCAGCTCTCGGGGCAGCACCGGCTGACAGCTCTGCCTAACACACCGCAGATCCCTTCCCCGGACAGCGCTCGGGGCAAGCTCCACAGCGGGCCCCCAAATGCAAACCAGATGCAGGCACCGGCCGGCGCAGCCTTCAAAGGCGAGCGGGGGAGGTTCGCCAGCTCCCACCTCCCCTTCCCCGCCCCAACCGGGGGGACGGCAGCGCAAGCGCGGCCGGGCCGGGCCCGGCCCGGGGTTTAGCAACGCAGGTGGGGGGGCGAGAGCGCGGCGGGCTTCCCGGCAGCGGCCGGCGGTCAGGAAATTGCCCTGTCAGGAAAAGCGCGGTTTCTGTAGCCCCGCTCCCTGCGCAGCTAATATAGTGTTTCAGTTTGGACAAGTAAGTGACTGGCGCTCGCCAAGACCCGGTGGCAACCAGCCTGGCGGCCGGGCGGGCTCCCCCTCCGACAGGCGAGGCGGGCGCTGTGCCCCTGAGGGGAGCGCGCTCCCGCAGCCCACCCCGCGCGGGTGCCCCCGGCGGCCGTTACGGCCGTTAACGGTGGCGGCCCGGCCCGGCTCGTGCAGGCTAGCCGGCCTCTGTTAGGCCCCGGCGGGCGCCCGGCCCAGGCCCAGGCCCAGGCCCAGGCCCCTCCCCGGAGCTTGACGCTGAAAACAGAACGCGGTGACATTGGGACGACGCTTTTCTTGTTCCTGAGAGGCTGCTGGTCAGGAAACCCCATCGTGTTTGCGGTGATTTTTTTGTTTTGTCGTTTGGTTTGATTTTTTTTTTTTGTGGCTTTTTGTTTTTGGTTTTAATTAAGAACCCGTGTGTGTAACACTACCCCTCCACACACACCCCCACCCCCCAGCTCTCTCCCCAGGGTACCCTTCTCGCTGCACCCTCAGGCCGCATGCAGCTTGGCCAGGGTGTGCTTTGGCTGTGCCATTTAATTTCTCCCGACCAGTTTAAGAGCCTGGGTTTCGTGTCGCTGGTGGGGCATTACAGGTTTACATTCTGAGCTCCCCTCCTGGTTTCCCGAAGTTTGCTTTTACTGTGTTTCTCAACAGTACAGCCTATATATAACGCCTACATTTAATGAGAATGGGTCTGCCTTTTTTCGCAGTCCCTTGGCGCTGACAGGCTCCAGGCAGCACTGCGGGGTGTGCAGCGCCTGGGGAGGAGGCACGCGAAGTTTCGAAGGGCTGGAGTAGGCCCATTGCTTCCTCCCAGTGCCTCCTGGGAGCAGTGGGGTGGGAATCACCATTTTCCTGCCACCTTTCCCTGACTTTTAAATGGCAACGCTCAGGTGACCTGACATACACAGATGGGACGGGGACATCACTTACATACTTGCTTAATCCTTCAAATCCCTGGGAGATCTTAAATATATTCCTTAAATATATTTCTTGCTGCTACTCAAGTTAGTAGTTTCCAGTTTTGTATCTCTGGCATAGGTGTTGCTGGCACTGGTGTCCTCTCTCTGATTGCTTCCACTGCTGCCTTCTTCCTCATGCAGCTCCACTTTCTCACACCTTTGCAGCCCTTCACACGGCAGTTGCTCCTGCCTTCTCCTAAAGCTTGTGGGCTGGCAGGGAGCCCACCCCAATAACCTGGTGGAGTTTACTTGTGTTTGGTTCCAGACCTGCCCATAATGTCCGTGTTCCTCGTCAGTGACGTGCTCTGCACCAGTTAGGAGCTGGTGACCTTGCAGATTCTTTTTCTACTGAGGTGCCTGGGACTTGCTAGCTAGTTCAATAAATTTAGCATCAGTGCCTCTTCTCTGGAGAACACTTAGGAAATAAATATCAGGGAAGGAGAGGAGAGGGGTCTCTCATCTCAGAGGTTCTTAGAAAGTAATAAACAGACACATTACTGTGAAGGTGTTTTTCTTGTTTTTCATCCTCATCTGTTCCCTCATCCCGGAAGACCATTGGTGCAATTTATTGAAATGAACTTTTCTGTAAATGCACTTAAATATAGTGCAAAAACATGCTGAAATTTTATAGGTTTTTTAAATGGTTTTTTTTTTTTTTTTTTTTTTTCCCTAGGAAAGGGGGAAGGGTGCCTGGCATAGGAGGATAGAAGAGGAAAACGGGAGGAATTGGGTTCTTGTAGGTACAGCTGTTTCCAGCTGTAAGAATAAGAGCAGAAATTTATAGTGTCAGGAGAGACTAAATAAACAAGTTCTATGCTGGGAAATTTTTCTGTGTATTCTGAGCCACTTTTTGTTACTCTGCCCAGTGTTTCTAACAGTCCTACAGCTAAGTTATCATTTGAAACTGATGGTTCCTTGGGAGAAGTCATCCTCTTCCCAAATAAGGGCTCTTACCCATTTTGTTTCTTGTACTTCCTCAGTAAGTCTGCCTTCTCCCTTTCCCTTAACTATTCTTCCTTTAAGCATTCTTTTGAATTTCTGTCTGCTTCCTGAGAGCTAGTAGATTTACAGGACAGGATCAGAATAGTTTTCCTGCATGTTCCTGTTTTGTATCTTGGGCTTTTCTAATGACTAATTTTCACCTGGTACCTGACAGTGGAATATCAAAAAGCCTGGTGTGCAAAATCAACAGTGCTGTATGATCTTGGTGGAAAGGTGGTATTCCTGAGCTTTGTTCTTACAGGGAAACCTCTCATCAGCATTGTCTGGGTTTTTTGCTCTTATTAATGCCTTCTGGTTGGTGTCTTGAGCAGCCTCCAGTTTCCCCTTTGCCTTTCTACATGTGAAAGGGAAAGTACTCGGAGTGTTCACAAAACTTTCAAGAAAGTTTGAAAGTTTGCGACCTTCAGCTGTTTGAGGCAAGAAAGCTTTCAAGCTCTTGGCTTCTGGAATGTTTTGAGAAAGTCACTGAAGGGAATTTACAGAAAGGTGTTGGCCTGATACCCTTTCAGACTTGTCTTTGTGGGAGTTTGAAATTATGAGACTGATAGGATCATTAAGAAAGCATATTTTGCATTGATAAGAACAAAACAAACAAACAAAAACCCCCAGCTGTGTAGGGAGAAGGAAGAGAGAACTCGTAGGGTTCAGATGAGCAGATGTGATTCCTCTTTCACTGTAAAAACAGAAGAGTATGTAAACATGGTACACGTGTACGGTCTATCTAGATACTTGATTCTTGTGCAGAATTTGGGTTTCTTTTAACCTAAGCTGATGTGCAATGTCTCTTCCACTTAAGTAGTTGTGATGGGAACTTCAGGGCTAGTGTTTTTGTAATTGCAGTCCAAATACATGTGTAATTTTAAAATGACAGATTATTTAGGGTTGTCATTTTTATGCTCTTACTATGCAAGAGTGAAGAAGTACTGTATAGTGAACTGGATTCGGCTTATAGACACATTTGCTTCTGGGCTGAGCAGCTTGAAAGATGTGGTTTACAGCATGTCTGTAAAAATTGATTTCACTGTTGCATCTCCTACTGGTCTAAGTGTTCCAGTATCTGCCAGGAGTAATTATAGGCAGTTGGTTCAGATGTTGCTTAAATGTGTATGCCTTGATGGGAAATGCAGTGGATTTCAGCCAGAATGCTAATTTTGATGTTTTGTCATTTCATAAAACTGTGAACTCAGAACAAATTATTTTTATACTGATGTGCTGATATGTAATCACACAGCTAGGGCCAAATTCAACCTTGATGTAGCACTGGCATCTGCAGATGTGATTAAAGTTAAGAGTATCAGCATTAACCCAAGTTGGCTAATTTGCTATGCACAGCAGCATCCTGGCTTTATTTACCCAGGACTCCAGGTAAGCAGATATACCGTGCACTGAAGCTCCTGGTGCTGGACCTGGTTTGCTCCAGGAATACAGTTTAAAGCTAGTGTGTGTATGGTTACATGAATTGTAATTGTGCCTCTTGAATTGCATTCTACTCCAAGTTATATTTTAGAATTTAAGCATATTTTGTAAATTAACATTATTGTGCTAGGCATGTGTTTACTGTATGCTTCTTTTTGTGTGTGTGTCTTTTGTGGTTTGGCTTTTTATTTTTATTTGTTTCTCCATTTCCGTTATAGCATAGAAGAGAATGAAAAATCAGGAATCTGCCTCTCTTTTACAGGCAGTGAACCAAGACTGTTTTTTTTTCTGTCCAGCCTGCTGTAGGTTAAAGTGATAGAGACATAGAAATAAAAAATATCTTCCTCAGCATTAGATTAATAGATGGATCCAACCACTTGGATCCATCAGTCATTTTGGAGCTTGTTACCTCCTTTCAACTAGTCATGAGGCTGTTACAGCTAGAATTTATGTAATAATCAGATGGCAATTTTTTTTTTCCCTCGTAGTCAATGTAAACAAGATAGTGTCTTCTTTCAGAGCTTCAAACATTCTGCAGTGTCACTTGGGACATGTCTGTCTGCCAGATCATTAGCACAGCCGTTAGGGATGCGTGCAGCTGCAGCATCAGAGGAAAGAATAGATCTAAATAGGTTGGTGTGCAGGAATTGTACCGATTGCTGTTTTCATGGGGTGGAGGACAAAGGGTGTTGCTATATACCCTCTTAATTCCTTAGGTTTTCCTGAGTGAGCATTGTGTCTGCATAAGCTGATCAACGTTTCCTCTGTTTGACAAATTGCAGTTTATGGCAAGCTTTCAAAATCCTGCAGACGTGTGAGTGCACCTGTGAGGTTCACAAGTGTCAAGAGTTTAATCCTGAACGAGTAATAGGGCTGGGAGTTTTGCTACTGGCTTTGATGGATGCACGATTAGATCCTGCTTTTGAAGTGATGGCCCAATCCAAGCAGGGCCAAGAGAGCACTGGAGGGATTTGGAGCTGTTGGGTTTCCCCAGTAGTGAGTGTGTGTCTTCTTGTCTCATTTTGTGTGTCGTGGCTCTGTGCTCAGCTTTCCTTTTTCCTGAGAGCTCCTTTCTGCAGCTGTTTCCTGCTGTTCCTGGTGTTCGATGAACAGTGGAGCAGAGGGAGCTGCACTTGTTTCTTTTGTGTTGCATAATTACAGGCTGGAGATTGAATGGGGCAGCCCAGTTTGCCACTGTCAAGTTGATAATCTTAGACTGAGAGACTTGGGCTGCCTTGGTCCCACAGAGTGTCTCTGAGCAGGCAGCCTGGCAGCTTTGCAAGGCGTGTTGCAGCATTTGTGCCTGTTGCAATGCAGAGCCTACTGGGGCTATTGTGGGTGCCTTGATCTTCCTTCCAGAGAAAACCAGGGTGAGCAGTAGCCTTATATCTTCTCCGAGCATAGCGTTGGGAGGAGCTCCTAGATTCCTCTGTTTAGACATACTTTGAAGGCCAGCATTTTGGGAGCTGCCTGAAGTTTGAAATCCCTGGCCTTCTACAGCCACTTCTGTGCTCCAAAGCAACACCTCTCAGTTGACACTAACACATTATTTTTTCTACCATGAGTATCTCTCTGAGCAATATCTCTACTTGACCAAAGCAGTCTTGGGATCACTACTTGCTGCTTATTACTACTTCACTGTATTATGGTACTTACTATTGCTACATCCCTGAACAGCCCAAGGGCAGAAAAATGCTTTTTGACTTACCTGACCATGTTGAGATTGAATTCAGCTCATCACCCATGGTCCGTAGATAGCTTCAGTGAGCCTTCTGGGGACGATTCAGAATGTGATGTGATTAATCATGACTGCATGGAGAAGGTAAATATTGAGCAACTGCTTAATGTCTCCTCTAGCTCAGGAACTTGGGCACATCAAACAAAACTAGCAGGTGGCGTGCTTAGAACAAATGAAAGGACTTTTTCTTATATTGTTTACATAAAACTTTATAACTCATTACCACATTAGTTTGCAACTTACAAAAGTTTCCCTGGATTCAAAAACAGCACAAACAATTTTGGAGAGGAAAAAGCCTTCAAGGTCAGCTAATCCTTAAGATAAAAAAAAGTCTCAGGAAGTACCTCCACTATAGAGAACGGGAGGAAGAAGGTGTCTTGAAGTATTGCTGGTGAAAAGGGCAGCCATATGCTTTCCTTATGGCTTCTGCTGTCTGTGGCAAGGATACGGTACTAACTGGACCTTTCATCTGACTCAGTGCAGCCACACGCTCCTCTTTAATTGGGGTCCAGAATGCCATTGCTCTTATTTGATCAGAGATACTATGGGCTGTATCTGCTAGTGTGAGTTTGGGAGAGGAGCTGGAAGAAGAGCATAATTTTTCTGGTTTATTACAAATCTCTTCTAGAGCAGATGATAGAGGAAAACCAACTCTGTTTTACATTTAATAGCTTGCTATTTGTTGACACTGGTCTTGCTGACATCTTTCTGCTCTTCATGAGTGAGATACCTATGTAGGCAGTAGAAGCTGAAAAATAAATACATTTTTGGATCTCATTTCTTAGAATAATTTGGTTAGTCATTTTCATTTCTCTGCTAATTAGTTACACAAGGACAAACCAGGATGTGTTTTGCTTTGTATCAGAGCAGGTGGAAGTAGTTTGGCCCGAAAGTGTTTAAAATACAAAAGATAGAATTAAAGGGCAGACAGCAGCGATGAAGTAATGGCTTTGTCTTGGACACTGGGAGGGGGGAGGAAAAAAAGATACAGACAGACATTACAGAAGATTAGTATATAGTGAATTATTTATAGAGAGAAAGGGAGGTACTAGAAGGTACTGGAATATTTTCAGTCTCGTGGTGGGGTTTTTGAGACTCTGTTACATTGTGGAGGGGGCAGTGAGGAACATTTTGGTGGAACAATCTAAGGATTATGGGACTGGGAGTTGGGTCTGATTCTACTACTAAAATGACGTCTTTCTGACTATGTGAAGCTGGTTTTCATTGTTCTAAGATGTGAGGAGGCTCCGCAGAATTTACCAGAGAATGGATGAAACAATCTGGAAGTGTTTGGTCTTTAGGGAAGAAGCATACTTTCTCCAGCTTGGGTTTTATTTATTCCAGTTTTGTTATTGTTAACATAGTCCTGACATTCCTAAGAGAGATCTCTGCATGTACGTGTTTCTGTTTTGGGAAGGGAAAAGGGGAGATAAGGTGTGCTTTTGTTCCTTGGTTTTGTTTTGTTTGCTGTTGGGTAGCTGAAAAATAAATGCTTGTTGATAGTTATAGCCTAGTCCCTTGGGCATTTAAGGGTATTATTCCATATTAGTACTGCCCTTCTACACAGTGTTTGAATTCCCCATCTGCTCCCACTCTCCCACACAGACATGTGCCGCCTTTGTCTCTTCACATCCAAACAGGAATTAAAGATCCTGGAAGAGGAAAGGGAGTTCACTGTCTTCAAGAAGTGATTGCCACTCTACCACTACCACTTTTGTTAGAGTCCCGTAACCCTGGAAGACCAACAAAGTGCTGAATTTCCAATATAATGTCAAAAATGCTTATTTTGTTTTACCTCTTTTCTACACTTGAAAAGCAGCTTTTATTTAACATATTTAGATCTTTTTACACTAAGATTATGAAGCCTAATTTGAGCCTGTTAATCTTTTTCTTGGTAATCCATAGAAAAGCACAGCTGTGCTAGTGAAAACATACTGTTTATCCATGATGGCTGGGTCTGGGCAGCCTGCAGTGTTCCAAAGATCAAAGTTTAAAACAGACGTGCCAGTCCTTCATAATGCCTTGTATTTAAGCGCACGGTACCACAAAATGTACACTTGTTGCTGGTGGATGCTTCTGCTGAGCTTCGACCTGTGTGCCTGTGAGTGTGCAGCCTGTCTGCTGTAGCTTTAACAGAAAGGTACGTCCTGGCAATTTGATAACTGTGAAGTAAGGTAGGACAGACTGAGTTGAGTAGTTAGTTGTAATGAAACAGTCATCTGGTTACTTAGTCATTCCTTTTAAATTAAAGTAAACAATATTAAGGATTTTTTTTTTTATTATTTTAAAGAAATATTTTTGCAAATGACAGTTTCACCTCTCTTTTTTTTTTTTTTTTTCATTGCATATGTGGGAAAACTAGCACATTTGTTTAAGGATAAACTGGGAAGTCTGTGGTTTCCAGCACGCAAATTTTGAATAATATTTATACAGACTATTATTTAATGGGCCATATAAATATTTATCATATGCTGCAGCCCTTTCATCATAAATGCTTGTTTGAAAAGTCATTCTGTGCTGTGATTTGCAGAGAAAGAGGCCATTGCTGGCTTACTGCTTGGAGGGAATTTTGGCTTCTTGTCCTGTCTTAGCAGTTACAGACATAGACTAACACACTCAAGATGGACATGTCTTAATTTTTTTTTTTTCCTCTCTCCCTCTTTCTGTTTGCAAATTCAAATATTAAGTTGTAAATATGAGGCCATAATGCTGCAATGGAGAGGCAAAGCTGTATCGAAGTTCTGGAGACCTTTTTTCTTGGTTGCAAAAAGCCAGGCTTCCTGAACTAGGTACTTCAGGGGTATGGAAGGTGGTGGTATTATCACCACTGCTTTCCACTGCTTGGGAAGTCCTGTCATGCATGCATCAGATATTTTGGTGTCTTGTTAGGCATATTGTGCTTGAGGAATTGACTTGTCTGACTGGACTTTTAGAACCTTTTATTTCAACCATTTTTCTGGTTTGCTGTTTTCCTCACGGTTGTATTGACTGCAGAAGCTGTGTACTAAAAATCCAGTAGATACAAAGTTCAAAACAAAGTTTTATTTGCACTACAAAGTTTACCTTGCACATGGCAATGCACATTGGTGTCCAGATTCCAAAGCATGAAGTTTGTGCTGGGACCTTCTTCTACCTCTGAACTCCATTAAAGTGTTTCTTCATTTCTGATTTGGTGTTTCCTTTTGTACCAAAGGAGTCTTCCGTAAATAAAACTGAATGACAACATTCTTCTTTAAATTCTTATTGAAGTACTTTGGCTAAATATTTTTCACCAACCTCACTGCTGAGTTCTTAGGGTCTCAAGACATAACTTTAGACAGAGTACCAGTTGGTGACACCTATGACCTAGAGATGACAGAAAAAACCTTGGCATCAAATGATGGTTTTTGCGATGCTGTAGTATGAGCAGCCTTGGTAACTTAGTGCTTGCTGTGCTTGAAAAAAAAGGATTAATAAGTAATTTTAGCCTTTTTTTTTTTCTTTTAATAAGATATTGAAGTATTGCTTTGTAAATCTAGGTGAGCTTTAGTCTGAGAAAAGCCAGTTATAAAAGGTTTGTGTTTCTTGGTTTTGGACTCTGTGACTTAACCCTGTCTTGTTGTCCACTGATTTACAGAAATAAAACAGTGGCTTTGCATAGACTGATAGGTACAGCTCGAGCATAGAAACAAACTTGGCTTCCTGAGCAGCCACTCACATATGCATGTCCTGGTTGCTTAGTAAGGAAAAAAGGAAAGTAAACATTACGTGGGCTGATTGGGTTCCAGGTTTCAAATGTTTGTGGGAAGAATCCAATGCAAAGCCATAATTTTAAGTGCTGAGTAGGAGGTACTATGAGCTTAATTCTCTAACATCTGTTAAGCTTGTTCTCTAAGTAGCAAAAACACATTAATGAGCTAAAATCAAGGCTGCCGTACAAGGAAGAGAAATAAAAATTTAGAGAAATATTGTGTGTGTGTGTGAGAAGGAGGCAGGATGTAAAATACCCCTTTTGCTGTTTGCATTTTGTGAAAAGCAAGTAAGAAAAATTGCCTTATGTTTTAAGAAAAAAAATAAATCTGTGGTTTGTTCTCATCTTTTTATGAGTCAGCAGCGAAAGGCAGTGCTGAAATAGGGAAAAACGTGGAAATTCGTGAGATATTATCAAGAACAAGCGTACGCAATTTCTTCGTAGTAAAATTTCTTGTGAGTAGGTAGCAGCATCTGCAGCCAGCCTTTAAAGCTTTGAGGACATGGAGTGCAAAATTGAAAGTGAACATCATCTGTTGAAAAGAATGTCTTAAAACTGCTTTTAGAGCCAAGGGCTAAGAGGAAGATGCAGAGTGCTGTAAGTATCCCCAGCTGACAGATGCTGCATTAATCACGGGTATCAGAGTTGTCCTCTCTGTGACAGAGGCATTAGCTTTTGTTAGGCTGACCAGGTCATAGAGCCAGGGCCAAGAAAATAAAGTGAGCTTTCTTGCCAATATTCTTAGGTGTTGGACTCGTGGCACACCATTATTTTTAGCCGATTGCTCACCGCTTGAACAGATGACCTTGCTTAACGAGATTAGTGTGTATTGCACCTCATCTATTGGGCGGTATCTGCACACCGAAAGAGACCAGCCAGAATTTCCACCAGTACCACAATATGCTCTGTAGCTTTTATTTTTTCTAATTTCTGATATTGTTAGAAGCTCATAATCTGTGAAACTTCCTCTAGTGACCCTGCCATGGTGTGTGCAGAATGTTGTGTGGTAACTGTGGAAGTCTTAAGCTTGAAATGACAGATGCAGGCAGTTCAAAATGATTGTATGGGACAGGGTTGTGATAACAGATCTCCACAGACTAACCACGTTTCCATGGACCATTTAAAGGGTAGGATAGGGGGAAGCTGGATATGTTTCTTTAGCCAAGGTGTTTGCTTACGTTGGTTTAAATGCAAAGGAAACTGTCCGAATTCAGTTACGCTGTTTGTTATGCAGAATGATGCTTGGAGTTTTTGGAGATATGGGAATAACTTTCTACCCCTTCCTTTTTATTCTTCATTTTACTTGCTACCTTTGACCCTTCATGGTGGATAGATTTGTAATAGCCACCACAGCAGTGGTTACAAGCCAACTATAGATGTGAACATCTGCTTACATTGTGCCAACACTGTTCAAACTGACACCCAAGGATATATCTTAACCTGTACTTGAGATGTTTCAGGAGGGAAAAAGAAAGGTTTAGTTTTCTGTCATGTAGAAATAAAACAAGTGAAAAACACTGCTTCCAAAGATCAGGACAATTTATGTGGCTATATGATGACCTGTTACTGTCTGAAAGTAGAAGGAGGACTTGCACAATTTTCTGTTTCACTGCTTTTTCTGTCAGGCTTTTGGTATACTTTGTCACTAAACTCTAGTTATTAAAAAAACCTAAAAAATAAAAGAATAATTTTATTGTTCTACTAAGCAGGACTTTCCAAATCTTTCCCCCTTTGCCTTTGCTCTTCCCACGAACCCATCTTCAATATACAGAAGCAATCCATGTCACTTCTTGGGGGAAGATAGGCTGTTTCTAAGTAGAGCCATTTTGGTGCTCTGTAAATACTGTGTATTCATCAAATTAGAATTGATCTGTTCATTTTCTGGAAATCAGAAGCTATGTGTCAGCTGAGTTTTGTGTTTCAGAGACTTCATAGATTCATACAAGTACTAAACTTGGTGCTTGCCTGATGTTTCAAATACTTTGGATCCGCTCTTAGCATACTCTGAGCTTGATCAAAATGTAAATGTTCACTATTAAGGACAAACTGTGAGAAGTTAAGTACAGTGAATTCATTGCTGTATTATATGTCAAATAGTTAAACATAATATAGTGAAATAAGCAACTCACTGTGAATAATTAAATCAGTTAACTTAACCTCACTTTGTTTTTGTAGTTTGTCAGAGAGTAGGCAGAGGTTTCCTGGGTTGCTCTCGTAACACATTTCCAGCAAATTATTTTCTGAATTTTTAAAATTGTGTGGACTGATAGTGGATAGCTCTTAGAAACCAGTTTTTTGAGAGGGGAAACTGTTTTCAGATTCTGCAGAAATTGAGCCTGGCTCACCATCTCATTCAGCAGTTATGTGCCACTCATTAGCTGTTTGGATTTATGAGGGGCCACAGCTCTTGGGTCCTTGTTCCTCTTCAGGTCAGGGTTCAGTGGAGCCAAGCACAGCACCTCTTTCACTGCTTCGGGAGTATGATTTGTTCGTGTTGAGGCAATGACATGTCTGTGGTGGTTCTTACTGTCTTGTCCAGAGGTGAATCCAACTTACCAGGCATCAGCAGCTTCCCCATCTGCCAGAATTCATGAAAGCCTAGGAACCTCTAGGTTGAAATTTCCCTTTTGTGTAAAGCACCAGCTTCTGATAGCTCCTGAGTTTGGAATCGTACCTCTTCTTTCTCTTCCTATGTCCTTCCCTCTTCTTCCCATTACATAGACATGATACTGCATGAGCACAGCACACTTCCTTGATTGTATCAAGTGTGGGAACTTTATCACAGAACCCACATTCTTGCATGCAGATTTAGAATTTGCTTTTCAGGTCCTTCCGTGCCATGCTGCTTCTGCACAAACATTTGAAGAGAAACAGTACTATTGCAAGACTTGAAAACTCAAATTAATTAAAAAACATTGAGTGAAGACTTGCTGCAAAAAGCAGTTATCAAGTAAAGTGCCTGTACAGCATCTTTCCTGTTCTGTTAGCAGTTTTCCATCATCAGTCATTTTATCTGTTTTTAACACCTGGGTTTTTTTTCTATTTTCCTCCAACAGGTTTTATTAAAAATGCACAGTAAGAAGCAGACTCCAGTAAAATATTATGTTGGAATTGATGTTGGGTCAGCAAGTGTTCGTGCAGCTTTGGTAGATGAATGTGGGACAGTAGTGGCACATGCAGATCAGCCAATCCAGATTTGGGAGCCCCAATCAGACCACTATGAGCAATCCTCTGCAGACATATGGGCTGCTTGTTGCTCAGTCACAAAGGTATGTGAAGAAGGTGAGGGAGATGTGTGTTGCAGGTAGCTCTTCAAGTTTTGAAAGTTTAAGGTCTTCCAGTCGCTGGCCTTTAAGACTTGAGTTGTGTGTGTGCTGAATTACTGTATGACTTGTAAACATTCCTTGTGTGTTGAAGGCACCTTGAGGATTTGGCTGATGTAGCCTCACAATGTCTGTTCTACAGGTGAGGAGCTGAAGGCCAGAGCGAAAGAAGATTGTGCTACAACTGAAAATAGAATGGAAAACTTTCCTTTGTGCTGCTAGCTCAGGGGGAGGACTTAGCCGCTGCCTTCAGGGCTGCTGGTTTTGCTTCACTGGTGTATATTCTAGCCACGAGACAGTTCTTTGAGGAGTCCAGGTTGCTTAGAACTGGGAAATGCACATATTTAAAGATGTGCATTGAGTCACAAAGGAGCATCATTATAGAGAAATTGTAATCTGGTTTGTGGATGGTGCCTAACATAACATCTGTCACTTGTGACCATCATTATAAGAGGATCTGATATTATAAGATGAAAATAAATTATATATTTTAGTGGCTGGTATCAAGCATAAAAACAGATTGAAATGAACCTTAGTATAAGGGAAAATGTGTACCCTGTGATCCAAGGATCTTCTCTGTACATACTGGTGGTAAATTAGTGACCTTGCTTGGCAGTGCACACGTTAAGCCATTTCATCTTTCTTAATAAAGCCTCAGCCTGCTTCATGTTCTGAGGTTGGCTTTTTAAATATTCATGATATGCTTGGTAATTTGTAGATGGACAGTTCACCCATTCTCTTGTTATTGATCAGCCTTTTCAAACATTAATGAGCTTGGCTCTGCAGAAATGCCCTAAGATGAAGAAGACGAGGTGAGGGGGAAAGAGGGAAAAGAAGGGAGTGACAGGAGTGATAGGGAAGAACAGTTTGATGTTAAAGCAAAGCAGTTCTTTTAGTCTGCTTATTTGATATTTCTCTCTCAATTGCTTTGTTCTTGCTCTGGACCTCTTTAAGTAGATTCACTTATATGTAAGCAATAAAATATGGTCTGTGAAACTATAGCTATACAGTGCCAGTAAAAGACTGGCACTGTAGCAAGTCTGGTGAAAGTCTTCCGTTATAGCACTAATTAAAATAATGATATTTTTATTGTTGCTGAGAAGTGGCAATTTATTACTGTGTTACATTTTAGGTGTCTTGCAACCTCATTTGGCTCTTAATCCATGTGGGTGTTGTATTTTTTTTTTTTTTTCAGTGCTGCTGGAAGCTGTGAAGTTCAGACCTTTTTGGGTTGTGATTGTGGTCTTTGTTTTGGGGAGGTTTTTTTGTTGTTTTTTTTTTTTTTTTTAAATCTTCACAAAAGTGTGCTGTCCAAACTCTTGGTAGCAGAGCTTTAGAAAAGGTGTGCACTGCAGAGGTACTAACACTGCTATGGGTTTTGACCAACTTTATTTTGGAGTGCCTTCACTTTTTGTAAGGCAAAATGCTGTGGCACAGTATTACCAAAGCAAGAAGAAAGTTGCTTCCATAGCTGGGTACTGAGTGAAGTAACTGATGGAAACTCTTGGCCAAAATCCTGTGTCTGTGTTTCACAGGCAGCTCAACTCCAAGCTTTAAGAAAAGAGAGAAAAGTAACATTGCTAGTTTTCTGCTACTTTTATTTTCAGACTACTTTTTTTGCTTCCAGGACTGTGGCTAGTACAATTTAAAATCTATTAAAGAACATTCAAAGGTGTTAAAGAATACCAAATCTCCAGAGTTCTGGAGATTGAGCTCTCATTTCTAACTTGTAACTGATTTTCTGTATGCATTTGTTCATGTGTTACCTGCATAGAATATATGAATACATTTGTACTCACGTGTGTTTTGTGTATTTGCAGAAAGTTGTGTGTGGAGTAGATGCAAGCTGGATTCGAGGGGTTGGTTTTGATGCTACGTGTTCCCTTGTTATCGTGGATAAAGAGTTTCAGCCTTTGGCAGTAAACTGTGAAGGTAGGACTCCAGCACAAAAAGTGGTGTTACTGTGCATATTTTGCCACTCCTGTGACCTAACTTTTAATTTCTTCCAGATGCCAGTTTATGGGTCTGGTTCTTGGGGATACAGATGATACAAAATCTTTTTTTCTGGTTTTACATTTTTAATTCTACCACAAAATTAAATTTGAGATGAGAATTACTGTTTAGCTAAATGTTTGGCATCCTAAGATCAAATTAATTCATCTTGGATCAGAAAGGCTGCTTCTTAGAGAAATCTATGCTCATTTTTCTTCATGTTTTCTCCTTCAGACTATACTAATCATGGCTTTTATACTGTGTATAAATGCCCATCCACACTGCCTAACGGAATGCTAACAATGTTAGTGTTAGTATAGTCTAACTCTGTTAGTATAGTCTTGCATGGAGCTGCAGGCATGAGGTTCAGCTTGTGTATTTTATTACACTGTTTTTTTGTCTTTGTCTAGGACAGTGCTAAACTTCAGTAAGTCTGACTTTTTTTCTACATTACTTTTTTTCTTAATTGGTTTTTGAGTAGATGATTTAGAAGACTCAAGCCTGTGGTGCACTTCTTTCAGTGACTCCCATTTAAGATTAGGTGTGTGCTAGATCAGTAGTTAGAGCCATAATCACAATTCTATGTATGTTCCCTTTCTATTCTCAGATGTATTTGTCATCTTCTCTTATCCTTCTTAAAGAAACCAGCTTTGCCCCCAAAATGTCCTTCACTAAATTTAGATGAGATTATTTTTTTTTCAGTTTGAGAGTTTCTTCCAATCTATTCAGTGCCTACTGATGTCTGGGGCTATTTTGGTCTACTGAGTCAAATTCACTTCTCATTTTTTATTCTCTGATATGCCCAGGAACATTAAGTTTACACAGTGTTGTTGTTAAATAGAAGGCCAAGAATGTGCTGAATACTGTTACGCTGGTATGGGCATGAAATGGTGGGGCTTCAGGCAGTTTCACTGTTCAGTTGTACTTCAGTCCATGCTGGAAATACTGGTGCGCCTCAGACTTCTGCCTTGCCTTGGACTATGTTTTCAACATTATGCATGAGTGGCTGTGTCACAAAGTTGAGTGTGCAGTGTACTTAGCAAGAGGGGAATCTGAAGTGTCGTCTGGATTGCTGTTTCATGTGTCTTGTTCTCATGTGCTATGCAGACTTGACAAATGCTTTTCCCTTCCACATCCAGAAAGCATTTCAGCAAATTACCCCCTGAAACTGTATTTGTGAAAGGAATTGAGGTAGCAATTCCATAGCAATAGGAGAGAATCCCTGTAAGTAAGTAGCTAGCTGGCTGATTAGCTGAGTTAATTTTAGGTATAAGATAATCGATCAGATTTTGTCACAATTTTAGTTCTTTGTCACCGAAATGCTTCTTTATATTTTTAAGTAAGTATGCGTATTTAGAAACTCAAGAAGTTTGGGGTTTTTTGACTGAAATACAAGAGCATGGCATTTCATTGTTCTTAAATGCTCACAAATCTGATTGGTTTCAGCCGGCATTCTCGGTACTTGGCGTGTCTTAAAGTTGGCTCAGAGGGCCAGAATTTCATCTGTAGATAACTACTGTGGATTATTAACCCAAATAGAATTTCAGTTTTCTGTGTAGAAGTGGAAGTGTATAGCAACTCAGAGTCTAGTAACTTACAGTACTGAGGTGGGATTAAACCAGATCTAAAATAATCTCTTTAAATATAAATTTTTTTTTTTTTCTTCTAAAGGACAAAACCATAGGAATGTTATTATGTGGATGGACCATCGTGCAGTCAGTCAAGTTGAGCGCATCAACGCAACACAACACAGGGTTCTGAGCTATGTAGGGGGAGTGATGTCTGTGGAAATGCAGCCACCTAAGCTGCTATGGATAAAGGAAGTGAGTACATCTAAGACTGTACTGCATTTTTACAAATGTTTGCTAATTTACCCTTTGCTAACTTCTGAGAATGAAATTTGAGAGCAGCACCATTTCAACATTGGGTATCCTGGCCAGAGGTATGGCCTTCGAGGCACTTCATCCAACAGTGAGGGGATGTGTGGTATCTTTGGCTGCTGGTAGAGAAACTCTTCAGTTAAAGCTTCAGTTTAGTTCTGTTCCATCTGTAGGACATAGACCGTCTGTAGGGGGAAGGTGCTCTGTTCATAATGTGGAACTCTATTGCTGTCTTATGTTTAAATTTTGTGTGTTGCAGAATGACATATGGCCTTTTAATAATAACTGTCAGATGAGAAGAAATACTTGCCACTTGAATTTTTTTTATAACCTCCTTCAGCCTGGCTTTTACATTTGGTCTCAATGATGCTTGCTGTCATTTTAACAAAGCCCAAATGTAAATGACTTGCTGCCAGTTTCAAGTAACCTAAGTCTTCTGTCCTTGCAAACGTGAAACATCATATAGTAACAAAGTGCAGATTGGAGAAAGTCAAAGGAATTAATTGGCAGAAGCAGGTACTGACAGATTAATGATATTAGAGGATAATTAATGTTGTTTGTAGATGTCATACTGAAAAATGAATATCCATCTACTAGTTCTTTCCTTCCTGAGATATGAGTATCATATGTCAGTCATTTTATAAATAATAAAAAGTAAGCTAAATAAGTGTAAAACCCTCAAATGAATCCATTGTTTAATTTATTTTTTTTTTATATTGCAAGGTCTGGAATGTCAGTACCTGACTGATCAAGAAAGTGTGGATTATGGGGTCTTCAAGTGTGGTCACCCAGAGCCAATGCTGTGGCCTCAAAGTGCTCTGATGTAATTGCTGTAGTATAAAGGGGAGAGCAAGTATTGCAGGGCTTGTTCCCTCTGTGAGCAAATGGGTAGGAAATAGAGTTCACCTTACCCTACGTGCCAGCCAGTAGCAGAAATTGCCTGGCAGAAGGCTATTATAGAACAGGGCTTGTTCATATGTCCCCTTTCAGCTCCTGACGTACCAGCTTAAAGAGATTATTATCCTTAAGAGAGGGTTTTTTACCTCAGTATCTGCTGCTGAGCTGCTCACGCGACATTTCCTGCATGCTGAGTGGACTAGCAAAGGCATGCTGTTAAACTGCTTAAGCTTACCCTGCTTAACTCAGGCCCCTTATGCAACATCTGCAGTAGCACCTCAGCTGGCTCATCGGAAGGAACCATAAGGGGTTATTACAGAGTCGGCTGTAATCAGTTGAGATGTGGGCAGGTAGTGTTAAAACTTTAGCTTTGGAGAGGTATGTCTTGGAGTCTTTGCTTCTTGCTTCTGTACTTGTTGCAAAGTAGGAGGGTGAAAGGAATTGTGTGAAGAGTGACAGTTTATTTTCGGTGCCAGTCACGGTAATGTGAGTGTGTATTCCATGACACTTAGGTCTTGCAGCAAAGGTTCGTGTTAGCCCCTGACAGATGAAATTCAGCCTCATGTAATGCAAGCGTTCTCACTCTTGGCCAAGGAAGGCAAATGTTACAATAACTTTGAATGTCAGGATCTCCGAATGAAGGCTAAAACACCAGTTTGCTTGTATGTTGCTATTCAGCAGAGTGTCTTCACGTGGTCTACAAATAATAAAACTTAAGTCTCTTCAGATTCATTGTAATTAATACTGTATAGATGAATAAACTATGACACAGGTACTAAAGGCATGGGCAGGGAAAGTACTTTATAAAGTGGTACTTAATGTTTCCCTCATGTTTTTTTGAGTTGTATCATCTCTCTTTTCTGTTTGCCACATTTTCCTCTTGCTATTACTACACAGTTCCAGAGGTGTGGCAGAGTGAGATTTTCATCCAGCTCACACACCGCAAGGGAAAAATGCTCAGTTCTGATGGCAGGATTATTTCTTAAACTAGTGATAATACGCAAGTTGGCAAAAAGGGAAGTTTGGTTTTCACATCCCTTGGGAGAGTCACAAGATTAGCAGGTAGAAAGAAAAAAAATTATTTATCCCTTTTAACTGAGAACGTCTGAAGGCTTTGCAAAGTTGGAACTGGAATTCCTATTGTGCTTCTATTTAATTGTGACATCTGATATTCAGAAAATAACTGCACTGAACCTGGCTTGCACAGGCCACACGTTGAGTCAGTTGGCTGGATTGGACCTTCATGGGCATAAAACTAGACCGCTTTTGAAAATGTGACCCTCAGTGTTGCTGAGAAGAGGGCCAAAGTATCATAGATCAATCCTTACCTCTGCTTGCATTTTCTAAATCCTGCGTGAAATAACCTTTCCTACCAAGCTACTGCTTGTTCCAGGGAGCAGTGCAGTCTCAGGAGTTGTTTTAAAATAAGCTCCCTCTCAAACCATCCCAAAAGTCTGTTGCTATACTGTAAAACACTCCTCCAGAATGTTCTGCAATTTGCCAGCCTCTGCAAATATATACAGTTGGTTCAGGATTTTTCTGAAAACACTTCCAGTATTTCTAGAACTATTTCTTGGCCTCTGACTGCAAGTGCTGCAGCCTGCTACATGATGCAAGAGCCATATCAGGTCAGACCAGAAATTCATTTGACTTAATACTTATCTGATTAGTAGTGAGTTTCTTGCTGTATGAATTTAACAGTTTTTTTCTGAACTCACATGCACTCACTTTCACTGTGTCCTGTGGTAATGAGTGCCTCTGCTTGACTGTACTTTGTGTCTCTCTTTTTTTTTTTTTTTTTTTTTTTTTTTTTTTTTTTTTTTTTTTTTTTTTTTTTTGTTTATTTTTTTTTTTTTTTTTTTTTTTTTTATGATGTGTGTGTTGTTTGTATCGTGGTGT
>JANHGN010019120.1:0-17321 GCA_024605025.1 Megaceryle maxima | reverse complement strand
GATAGTCTTCCCATCATATACTCCTTTCTCTGAGCGGTTGAAAGAGAACAAGAGAAATTAAGTTTTAACCAACTCTACCTGCCTCTAAACAAATAAATGTTTCTCTTTGCCTTCTATGAAGATAGACAAGAATGGATACTGATGAACTGGTGGAAGGGACTGGTGAAGTTTTACATCAGGTCTTGTCTCTGGGAAACAGTTAACACTGTTAGCAGTGATTCATAACGTTAACTGTGGAAAATACACCTGCTGAACAAATTGCTTTTGATTTACATTTAAAATACAACTAGTAACAATTTACTAAGGTTCACACTTACCCAGCTTAGATTTCTCCCACCAGAGATGTAGGTAGATAAACTTCCTGTTTGACACCAAGACCAATTATGCCCAGAACATTACCTATATTTTCACACAGATACTCACCAGTGTTCGACTGCTACTATTTTAAACTGCTGTAGCGGGAAAAAATCATGCCATGAATGTGTAGGATAAGCAGATATCCTTCACATACAAACAGCATCTTCCTTACAGAAGTATTTCAGTGTATTCTTTATTTCGCAGAAGTAAAAAAATCCTTTTCAAAACTACAGTTGTAGTGAATAAAAGATTAGTTATTTCTAAGATTACTTCCAGACTGGGTTATCAGTAAGCACATTTTGCATTTTTTATTGAACTGGTGACAATGCATGAACTCTGTGTCAGAGAACAGAGAGATCCTACAGTACATGTGGCTTGCAATTCCTTCTCTCTGAATTCCAGAAAGTATTACAAAATTGTATTTAAAGATAATTTCATATTAACAGTGAAAATTATGTTTAAAACTTTAGTTATGGGGCATTCTTTCCTATCACCCTTTTGAAAAAGTTGCAAGTCTGAGTTTATGCACGTATACAGACTGCGTATTATTCCACATGACTTTCAAGAATGAAGACAGTGGAAAAATACAGATAATAGTTCTAGAACAATACTTCCAGTTACTGAGAGCTATACTTTAGTAAAAACATTAACAACTTACTTGTGGGAAGTTCTTTTCTTCATCATGCTAGCAGACACTCCTGCATGACCTACAATATAAATGACATTGGAATTATTAAAGGATACAAGTGTGTATACAATGCCAGAAGTCTTCCAATTGAATGTCAAAATGTAAAAAATCCAAATGCTTCATATTGTGACCATCAATGAACCGCTACAATGGGAGAAGGCTCTGCATAGACAGACACGGGTTACAGGCTCATGAAGCTGTGGTGTGTTGACCCTGGATGGATGCCAGGTGCCCACCAAAGCCTCCCTTATCACTCCTCCTCTTCAATTAGACAAGGGAGAGAAAATACGATGAAAAGCTCATGGATTACGATAAGAACAAGGAGAGATCACTCAGCTATTACCATCCCAGGCAAAACAAACTCAACTTCGGGAAAAATTATTTAATTTATTACCAACCAAATCAGAGAAAAGTAATGAGAAATAAAACCAAATCTTAAAAACACCTTCTCCTCACTCCTCCCTTCTTCCGGGCTTAACTTCATTCACAAATTCTCTACTTCCTCCCTGACAGTAGCACAGGGGTGGGGAAAGGGGATTGTGGTCAGTTGATCACACGTTGTCTCTGCTGCTCCTTCCTCCTCAGGGGGAAAGACTCCTCACACAGTTCCCCTGCTCCAGCATGGAGTCACTTCCATGGAAGACAGTCTTCCGCAAACTTCTCCAATGTAAGTTCTTCCCATAGGGTACAGCTCTTCATTAACTGCTCCAGTGTGGGTTCCTTTTGTTGCGTCTTGCCTAATCACACAGTATTTTTCCCCTGTTAGAGCTTATTTTAACCTACTGACACGAATTAGTATATTATATATCACAATCCCTCATCTTCTTTTGAGTATCTTTAATTTGTGTCTTTGCCTCGGATTTGGCCAAGGCCAATTGAATTTCCACTTGTTCTGATTTTGGGGTTTGTACCCACAGAACCATTAATGGTTTCTCCTCTTTTCTAACATTCGTTACTGGGACAGCAGTGAACTGCATTCCTTGAACAACAGAATGTATTAAACAGATAAAGCAAGGGATAAGACAAGGTAAAATAGTAACCCCGCCATTGAGCATAAGAAAATGAAACCTATCTTTTTCCACCATGACCCTGATATCCCACCAAGTTCCCTCAAGAATTGAATTCCATCTCTGCACAGGTACATGGGCAATTCTTTTTATCTCAGTAGCCAAATTTTCTATCACTTTCCCATTGTCATCTATTTCCAGGCAACATTCGGAGGTATTAAACTTTCCGCAGAGCCCTCCTTCAGATGCTAACAAATAGTCCAAAGCTAATCTGTGCTGACAGAGGACTGCTTGAGTCTGGGACGTTTGTTTGGCAATTAATTCCAAAGCTTGGGACGTCTTATTTGTGATTATTTCAATATCCGCTTGAAGCCCAATAATTTGATTTAACATATAAATTGGGGTTCGATATCCCCATGAACCATCTTGAGCCCACGTTGCTGGTACATATACTGAAATAATTCTTTCAGGTGGCCATTCATCATCCCCCCACTGTTGGGTACTTCCCAGATTAAGTTCTCTTTTAATTCTGGCCATCAATCACTCATATAGGGGTATGCCTAGTTCATTATAGCCCGATTTTGGCAACAAAAGGAAACCTGGGCAGACTAAACCTATAGTGCAAGTGCCCTTCCACTCCTTAGGAAGGTGGGAGTATCCATGCCTTCCACAGATCCAGAATAGCCCATCTGGAGCAACCCATTCAATGCTATCATTTTCAGGCATATCCCAATACTGGGATATCTCCGGAATGTCCCTGAATGGGTTAGAGACTGTTTCATTACACCAATACAAACTCCCAGCTTTATTGCATCCGGTCCTATTTTGGTTTAGGTAGTACCCATCAGGGGTAAAAAAAGGGCCACCAGGAGCGACTCGTTCCATTGGTAATGAGAGTTTGTTTGCAAGGTGCTTCTCCCACTCTTTTCTTAAATCTAGTCCTTTCTCTTGTTAGGCACATATCCTATTACCTCCAAATTCAGAATCCATCCTTCCGGGCAGTGCTCTCTTACTGATATTTCCATGTGATTCCAGTTTAATAATTGTTCGACCCTTAACCCTTCCCCTTTCCATGGCCACTCTTCAGTCATCCTTGCTCCCCCACAAGCCCAACAACCAGAAACATTTAATTCAGTCACTATGCGTTGCATTAGGTCCAGAAATATATTCTGTCCTAACCCAGGGAGTTGCAAATCCCGAAGTTTCTCTCTTAATCTAGTATATATGTTATGGTGTTTGGCTTATGGGTTTAGGTCTTAACATTTTTGTCCTATTTTTTACCATATTTTCTTTAATTTGATCCTGTAAGCCTACCCCGTCATTGATATCCCACTGTCCAGCCAGGGTGAAGCACACATGCCTCGGGGGCATCTGAGGCTCACTTCAGTTCCCCCTGAGCCCAGATTGCATGCCACCCAGAAGCGTTGCCCCAAGAGATTGCATTTCGTTGCTTGTCTGGGGTCCTACCAGATCCGATTCACATGGGTGTGTAGGGCCAAAGATTGTACAATTCTCCTCCCGTGCTGGAGTGGTTAATAACACCGACTACAGTCGTTTGTGGCCAGTGCCTCAATGAGAAAGGCCATCATTAAGTATAAGGGTTCGGCATGACTTACCCCTCTACCCCTCATGCCTGTTGGAGTGCTGCCAACAGACAAGGATGGGTCACTTCTTGGTAGCAAGGGCAGTGGCCAATCCGATCTTGTCCCTTTTCCGTCTGGCCTTTGTATTTGCAGTTCACGCCTTATGTCCACTGATTTAAAGTCCTACACCCGGTCCCCCAAACACCTCTTGACTGTTACTTATACAACTATATCTGCTGGACCCATACCCACTATACCTTCACCCTAATCAAATTGCTTAAGTCCTTTTAATTTTAATCTTCAGATCACCAGGGGCAGATTCAACCTTCCAGGTTCCTGTCTCTATTATGGATCCTTTTACTCAGGATGCATGTGTCCAACCTCTTTCCGCTGTCTTTATTGCTGTTTCTGTGGTAAGTAAAACAAGATAAGGACCCTCCCACTGTGGGGATAGTGATTCCTCTCTCCAGGTTTTTATCAGGACCTCATCTCCTGGTTGTACTTTGTGGATTACAAACCCCAATGGTATATTTTGAGCCAACATTCCTTTTTCTTGGAGCTCATTTAATTGCTTTCCCAGAGCAATTATGTATCTTTGAGCCTCATAGTTCTCTACTAATGAATGATCTAATGGCATTCCATGGGCATACGGCATACCATATAGCACTTCGTAAGGCGAGGTCCCTGTCTCACTATGGGGCATCGTCCTTATATTTAACAGTGCTAATGGCAAGCACCTTACCCATGACAGTTGAGTCTCAACCATCAATTTAGCCAATTCTTGTTTAACTGTTTGATTCATTCTCTCAACTCGCCCCAAACTCTGGGGATGCCATGGTGTATGGTATTCCCATTTGATGCCCAGGGCCGTAGTCAAAGCGTTCAATATTTTGGAAGTAGAATGCATCCTCTGAACAGAGTCAATACTCCCAATTAAACCGAAGTGGCGTATAATGTTTTCCAATAAATTCTTGGCTACTACTGAGGCGGTAGCTCTCGCGGTCGGATAGGCTTCTACCCAGCGTGTTAGTTGGTCTACTATTACCAATAAATATTTATACCTTCCCACTTTAGGTAGTTCAGTGAAGTCTACTTGTATTCTTTCAAACAGTCGATATGCAATTTTTCTTCCTCCGGCAGGTACTTGCCTAGCATCCTTGAGTGATTTGTTCAGCTATTTCATATATCCCTATACATCTGTAAAGCTTTAAAAACTGATCACTTAATGCTTTAGTTCCCCAATGGGTCTGTATGTGTAACTGTAATATGTGTCTAGCCTGTTCCTTTGGCAGTATCTCCCTCCCATCAGGTAATACCCATTTTCCTTCTCTGAATTCTGCCCCTAGCATCTTCATGGTTTTCAATTCTGTCTCTGCATACCTCTTCTCTGATTTTCCCTTTTCATTCTCTGACTCCTGTAGAGTTAAAATTGTATCGGGTTTCTTAAGTGCCGCTTCTCGAGCTTCCTTATCAGCTAGGTTATTTCCTCTCATGTGGAAACTGGTTCCCTTATGATGACCTCTAATACGGACTACTGTGATTTTCTCAGGTCCCCTTAAGGCTTGCAAGATTTTGGTGATCAATGTTTGGTGTACTAATCCTTCCCTTGGGTCTCTATGAGTCCTCTTTCTTCCCAGATTTTTCCAAACGTATGGACCACTCCATAAGCATATTTAGAGTCGGTATATATAGTACCACTTTTTCCTTTCAGTAATTCCAAGGCCACCAGTAATGCGTACAGTTCACATGCTTGAGTGGACCAGGTGGCACTACGAGGCTCCAATTCCATCAGAATCATTCTTCTGTCTATAATAGCATATCCTGACCTCCTTTTCCCATCTATGACTCTAGATGACCCATCTATGAATAACCTTTCTCCTTCTTCTAACTCGATTTCCTCACGGTCAGGTCAAATTTTGGTTTACAACTCAATCACTTTCACACAAGCATGCTGCAATTCCACTGATGGTTCTCCATATTAAAATTGTGCAGGGCTCTGTACAATTGTTACTTTCAACTCAATATCAGGAGAATCTATCAGGATGACCTCATATTTCAATATTCTGCTATCAGTCAGCCATTTTTCAGCTTTTTGTTGGAGTACTCCTCTGACATTATGGGGTGTATACACTTTCAGGGGTGCACTAGAAGTGACCTTTCTGGCTTCCTCAACCAATAAGGCAGTGGCTACAATTGCTTGTAAACATGCAGGCCATCCTCTACTCACAGGGTCTAGTAACTTGGAACTATACTCCACAGGTTTCTTAATCCCTGCCCATTCCTGAGTCAATACCCCGTATGCAGTTTGGTTAGAAACATTTACAAATAAGTGAAAGGGTCTTCCCAAATCTGGGAGACTCAATACTGGGGCTCCTATTAGTGTCTTCTTTATTACATTAAGTTTTTCTTCATCTCCCTCATTCCATTTAACCTTTTCCACAGTTAATTTTTCACAGAAAAATTTTACCTTCTCACTAAACCCCTCAATCCAGGGTCTACAATACCCTAAGAGCCCCAAAAGTTGCCTTACTTCCTTTTTTGTTTTAGGTGATGCTAGGGCCAGAATCCCCAATACCCTTTCGGGGTCTAGTTTCCTTTTCCCACAGCTAAGCCAATGCCCTAAATATTTCACCTCATTTTCTACAAATTGAAGTTTAGATTTAGATACTTTCAAACCCCTTTCTCACAGGAACTTAAGTAACTTAATGGTGGTTTGCCTGGTATCCTCCTCTGTTTTCCCTGCTATCAATAAATCATCCACATATTGTAATAATTTTGTTTCCCCCTTGGTCTCAAATGATTGCAATAATTTTTCCAGAGTTTGGCCAAATAAGTTTGGGAATTCTGTGAATCCCTGGGGAAGCACAGTCCATCTTAACTCTTGCCTTCAGCCAGTTTTGGGATCGTTCCATTCAAAGGCAAAATAATCCCATGATCCCTCATCCAACGGGCAAGCCCAGAAAGCATCCTTGAAGTCTATCACACTATATCAGATATGTTGTGGTGTTAGATGACTCAATAGAGTATATGGGTTTGCCACTACTGGGAACTTGGTCGTGGTCTGTTGATTCACCGCTCTGAGATCCCAGACTAGTCTATATGATCCATCAGCCTTCTTTACTGGTAACGTGGGGGTGTTGTGTGGGGACATACATGGCTCTAACATCCCTTTTTGGAGTAATCTATCTATGACTGGTTTGAGTCCTTCCCTCCAATGGAATAGGATATTGCTTAATTCTTATTGATTGGTGTGGATCCGTAATTTCTACTACAAGGGGATCCATTTCCAATTTTCCTGATTCCCCTTCTTGTTACCACACCCGGGGGTCTATTTCGCCCTCATCCTTCTCAGTTAAAGTATACATTTGAATTCTTAGTTTCCCCATTTCACTTTTAATTTCCAATCCCAACCCGATGATCAGATCCCTTCCTAATAAATTATGATCCACTTCCGGTACCAGTAATAGATCCATGAGAAAAAACTTCTTTCTGATTCTATTTCCACATTCTCTAGTATGAGAACCTGAAAGAGCTCTCCTTTTGCCCCTACCTACTGTCATGCTTTTTTTTTCTTCCCTAATTCCTTTTGGTGTCTTCCTAATTGTGGATTTTCAGCTCCAGTATCAACTAAAAAGCATACTTCCTCCCTTTGGGGACCTACCAATAACTTTATCAAGGGCTCAACTGATGTTTGGGTCCCCAACAGATATAGCCCCCGACACCCCTAGTCTTCCTTAAACATCTTTTCATCCTGTATTCGTTTCCTGCAGTTTCTCTGGAGATGTCCCTTTTTATTACAATAGTAACAGATAGGGTTTTGGGCAGATTTTCCATTGCATTTTTCCTTCAGTTCTTTTCCCCTTTGCTTTTGTCCCGACTTACCCCCATTTTCCCTGCCTTTTGGCTTCTGACTCTCCCGTATCACAGCCACAAAAATCTTAGTTTTCGCTTTCTGTTTCTCATCTCTCCGCACACATACTTTTTGTGCTTCGCTTAATAATTCTTCCAATCCCCTGTCCTGCCAATCATCCAGTTTTTCTAGCTTCTTTCAGATGTCTTCCCAAGATTTAGCTACTAACTGGGTTCTCAATAACGCCCCTCCTACAGAGGAGTTGGGATCCACTCCTGAATACATCTGGAGGCTTTTTCTTCACCTTTCTAACCATTTGTTTGGAGACTCATCCTTGCGTTGATGTTCACCGAATGCCTTATTTATGTTTTGTCCCCTCGGGACTGCCTCCCTTATGCCTTGGATCATTATAGTCCTAAAATCCCTCATACTCTGTCTTCCAGCAACAGTCTGGTGGTCCCAATTAGGATTAACATTTGGCCGTTTTGTTTCTCCTGGGGGACCTCCTTTGTTCTGCCTTTTCCACAACCTCATTCCTGCCTGTCTGATCATTCCTCTTTCTTCTGTGGTGAAAAAGATTCCCCAAATGGACTGCATCTCTTCCCAAGTATATGTATTTGGTCCTAAAAACTGGTCCAGCCTTTTAGCGACTCCCAAGGGGTCATCCAAAAGACCACCCATCTCCTTCTTAAAATTCCTCACATCTGATGTGTTCAGAGGGACTGCCACAAATCCAATTCCTCCTTGATTCCCCCCTAGAGGTACTTCTCGTAAGGGATAAAGACCTCCTCATTCCTTACTTTGACATTTTGTTCCCCCATTTTCTTCCCCTTCCCTCTCCCTATTCCTCCAACGTCTTCTAGATCTTCAGGCAGGAGGGAAGGGGGAAGGAGTCAGGGCAGTAGGGGCTTGCCATGAATAGGGAGGTGGTATGTTATCCAGAGGATCCCATTCCTCCTTACTTTTGTCTTTTTCTATTTCTTTGTTATTTTTAGTTTTTAAAGCAAATATGTGGGTGGTGGAGAAGGGACTTAACACAGCCCCCACCCATATGGTGGCATAGTCACTCTCCTCTTACTAAAGGGCTCCTTAGAATTGACATAAACGTTTAATGCCTGACACACCCAGTCCTCAAAGGAGGCAAAAATCAGTCAAAAGACATGTGGTCTTAAGGGTTCCTTCAGCCATTCTATCATACAAAACCAAACCATTTTATTTTTGTCTTTTCCCCTCATCAATTCCCAGTCACCCCAATATCTTAATATTGACCCTAATGGACTATCCGGGGGAATGCTGGGCAATCTATCCCTCTTCCCAAATTTGAGGCCCCCCTTTGAGCCTCCTGGACCTGAGAGTCTACTATTCTTCTGGCCCATCCTGGAACTTCTAAAAGTTCTGTATCCCTGACTGCATCTGTGTTCGAGGGCATCTTGTGAGTGGTTCACCCACCCACGAATTCTTAAGGCAGTCGCTTCGGTCCTTCACTGGCCGAGTCCCTTGCGGGATTTTGAAAATGTGGTTAGAAGACCTCTGCATGCGCTTTGGAACTATGTTCCATCTCAATCACACCCTTACACACAGCCACACAGCCAAATCCCACCCAACTGCATGGTATACTCGCAATCATTGTCGTTCAGGTCTTTGCACGCAGAATTACGGGCCACAAGGGGAAGAGCTCTGAATTCTTTATTTGCCTTTTATGCTTATGTTCGTAGTCTTGTTGGACCCCACACCGCTCCTCAACAAGGGCCATGAAAGTGGGGCGCCCCCCTTGACCAGTTGTGGATTCAAAGTCCAAGAAGATAACTTTGGGGTCACCAAATCATTATTAATAATGAGACTGTTCCTTCTAAAATTAGCAGTGTTTTATTATATTGGTATATCATTAGAGGCAAGTAAACGGTGCTGGGTGCACGGGAAGTCTGCGCTCCACCACTACGCACACTGAATACAGCATCAAGCTTTTGTTTTATACTTCCTATAGTAATACATGTTCATGGCTTTTCTATGAACTGGCA
Organism: Megaceryle maxima; assembly: GCA_024605025.1. NCBI lineage: Eukaryota > Metazoa > Chordata > Aves > Coraciiformes > Cerylidae > Megaceryle > Megaceryle maxima. The sequence goes on along the minus strand of JANHGN010019120.1, from coordinate 7,818 downwards.
TGGTTATTTAGATTAGTTCCTGGAATAAGCTGTTCCCCTGTTGGCGCAAGCATAGTTGTCCTTGGGGTGGGGGGGTCCTCTGGTGGTCACCGGGGATGAAGTTCGATGTCCTCCTCACACATCCTCCAGGTGAACCTCCATTATTGTTTCACTTCTTCCTCCTTATTTGCTTTGTTGCCTCCTGCAAAGCTTACCCAGAGAGCTCTTTCACAAGGTTCTGATCTTACAGATGTCTCAACATCCTGCGTAGGTATGGCGTCTTGCCTAATCACTCAGTATTTTTCCACTGTTAGGGCTTATTTTAACCTACTGACATGAATAAGTATATTATATATCACACTTTCACAGGGTGTAGTCCTTCAGGAACAGACTGCTCCAGCATGAGTCCCCACGGGGTCACAAGTCCTGAAAAGAAACCTGATTCACTGTGGGGTCTTTTCCTTTCAAGGCCACAGGTCCAGCCAGGAACCAGCTCCAGTGAGGGCTTCCCACAGGGTCACAACCTCCTTTGGGCATCATCCTGTTCCAGTATGGGGTCATCTACAGGCTACAGCTGGGCATCTGCTCCACCATTAACCTCCATGGGCTGCAGGGGAATAGTCTGCCTCACTATGGCCTTCACCACAGGCTGAGGGGAACCTCTGGTGCCTGGAACACCCACTCAACCTCCTCCTTTGCTGACCTTGGTGTCTGCAGAGCTGTTTCGTTCTTATATTCTTGCTCCATTCTCCTGGATGCAATTGTTGTTGCACAGCAACTCTTCCCCTTTCTTAAATACGTTATCACATTGCTGCTACCACCATCACTGATGGGCCTGGGCTTGGCCAGCAGCAGGTCCATCCTGGAGTTGGTGGCATTGTTTCCATTTGACACGTTGGAACTTTCTAGCAGCTTCTTGCAGAAGTGACCCCTGCAGCCTCTCTTCCCCCCCCTCTACTGAAATCTTGCCACACAAACCCAGCACAGAGGCTCAGAGATGAATATAAGGAGTGGCTGACTGCAACTCTTAAAAAGAAAGTTGAACTTAAGAGAACAGGGGCTTGTGTGGTCTTTGTTCTAGGAAAATGGCTGTAACAGTTGAGATGATCCATCAGCTATAACAGTTAAGTGAATCAACTGTTCTTTAAGTTTTCATCCTTGAGTTAATGAAAAGGGTGTAAATACCTATCTTCCCCAAGTTAATGACATCAGCACTGGGGAAGTACATACACATCTCAGCCTAATAGAGCACATAAAACAATGAAAGATGAACAAACCAGGCTTTGAGAAAAGCACAGGATCAAGCTGGCTTCAACCCATGTATTTCTCCTGGCAATGAGGAAAACCCAGTACTGTAACAGTGGGATGTTACAGACACCATTAAACAGCATCACATCTGTACCTTATAGTGCAATTATTATGTTCTGCTAATTACTGGTGCTTTTATGGTTCTAATATACTGCTAAACCAAAATCTAATACAGTGTGGAAAAACTTTAAAAACCATATCAGAATATTGACTCCCCCCCACACACCTTGTGTGCAATATTTAAGAGAACCTGGTCTTGACAGAACTCTTGACACTAACTGGCATCATAACCATGATAGTCTGTGCTATGTACAAACTGTTTGATAAAACTGGGAATTCTGATTTAGCACTTTAGGAATAAATAAGAGCCTAAATGAGGTGACCTGCACTGTAAGTAAGGAAGGGCAGCAAAAAGGCTGTCTGCAAACAGGCCCCTTATTGTTTAGAGGGTGTAAAACATTGTGAGTGCTAACAAAGGATGTAAAACCTAGGTGATAAATTTGAAAAAGGGTAGTGGAGAAATCTTAAGTGGGACTTTTCATGGATAGAACACTGCACTGATGCTGGTGATATCTTGGAATTAATATGAAAAGGGGAGAGTTTCTAGTGAGGTAGAAAAAAGGGGAAAGTAGGCTTGTGCTGGTTGTTAGCTACTTGTGAGCAGTAGTGAAGAAGTCAGCAAAGGACATATGCAAGAAAAAGTTGATAGAAAAAGTGGGTACTAAAGATAATGCAGTGTATAAAAAATATGATGTGCACAGCTAGAAAAATAGAAGTTCTCAGAATGAAAACTGCAGTCTCAGTTCATAGCAAATGACCACATGTGTAGGGATTATTTTCTAAAGTCAACTTAAACAGAACCTGTTAAAGTGACAGCTGCTATGTATGTGACAGATGGCAGCCGGTTGGGAAATGTCCCGATTCTCCCAGTCTTCCTCATTGTACTGTTTTTGGGTTAACATTAAATTTCCTCATAGTGGCTTGAATGGGGCTGTGTTTTGGACTTGTGCTGAAAATACTGTTAACACCCTGATCTTTTAGTCACTGCTGAGCAGCACTTTCACAGCATGAAGGCTTCTGCTCCTCAAACCACTTGGTCAGTGAGTAGGCTGGAGGTGCACAGGAAACTGGGAGGGGACACAGCTGGGCCAGCTGACCCCGGCTGACCAAAAGGACATGTTCCATACCATATAATGTCATGCTTATCAACAAAAGAGGGCAGGGGAAAGGGGGAGGGGCTGCTTCTTGGGGACTGTCTGGGAAGTGATTGGTTGGTGGTGGGCAACTGTATTTATAAGAATCACTTGTCATTCTTGGGTTCTATTTTCTTCTCTTACTTTTTCCCTATTAGTTATTATTTCTTAAATACAACATCCTTTTAATTATAAAACTGTTTTTATCTCAACGCATTAGGTTTTTCCTCACTTTTACCCTTCCAATTCTCCCCCCATCCCACCTGTGGGGTGGGAGGGAGCAAGGGGCTGTGCAGTGCTTAGCTGGGGAATTGTCCTACAAACCCTGCACTGCAAGGGGCAGATCGGTGGGGCTCCGCTGTTTCCTATGTTTGCAAGGGAGATGTTGGTGGGAAAATACTCAAGAGCTTCAAACCACCATGCTGAATTCTGCTACTTAAGACATGCTGGGCAGATGTGAGCCTGTATGTCATGACAGGCAGCCATCAAGTCTCCTGGGCACTACAGCACAGAGAAGCTTGGTCAGTCATGAGTCAGCCATCTGGGTTTTTACAGGGCTTGGGACAAAAGGCTATGAGGTGGCTCATATATAGCATCAAGGGGTCACTAAGATAGCCACTGTCATAGTGCAATTGATATATTACAACTGTGTTGTGATTTCAGCATATTGTTCTGCTACATCATAATCCCATGTAATGGAAAGTGCCTTTAATTGCTGTTAAAACATTAAAACCTCCTTATCAGCAATATCTAAGAGAATCTGGCCAGGGTGCTGGACTAATACATGCATAACTCTTACTATCTCCTATGTGCACAAACATTACAAGAATTTCAGCTATAGATGCTTAAATTAACATGTGCAGAAAAATATCTGAGTTTCTCTATAGGTCTGAAAAAACCCAATTCTTTTAAATTCAGCATTCTGTACATGTTCCAAGCATAGCTGTAGAATATATATGTTGAAAATTTTTTTTTTTGTGATAGCAGTAGCATTAACTAGAAGAGTCAAGCACTGAAAGTGCCATTAATCTTCACAGTCTAAGTATTTTAATATTCTCATACAAAAAGTTTCAGAGGACATATGTAAAGTTACAGAACTGGCAGAATTAAAATAATACTACACCTTATGTTTACAACATTCCAGTTCATATAAATTCCTCAGGAACCTGTATTTCTAGCGGTAATGACATGTTTGGGTTTTGAAAATTAAACATCACATGTCTATTACCAGGGTAAAGATCCTATTTACAATTTTTGACTGTTACATGACCAAATAATTAAACTGCATTTTTCAAAGAACTATTAGCTGGAAATTAAAAAACAACATCACAAAAAACTTGATTATATACCCAAAAGACTTTGGAACTTGACTACAACCACTGAACAAGCTTTTAGAAAGCTTGTCAGCTTGTCATATTGTCAGCTACCTCATTTATGTATGAGGTGGTTGCATTTTATTAATGTGTATTACAATAAAACATGCTTTGTTAAAAATAAGGTCATGTTTTATTAATACCAAATTTCTTAGAAAAAGAAATCTGTTCTTATAAAGTAGAAGTACTGCACCATCACAACAGGAATACACACATTTTACCTTACTGGCTGATGAGAGAAAGTAAAATCTTGGCTAAATTAGCTCAACTATTTAAAAACACTACAAAAATAATACCTGCATATTCTGTGGAATGGTTCAGCACAAAACTCGCTTTCTGTCCTCCTCTCAAGGACTTGGAAATTGTGCATAAGATGGGAGTCAGTCAAAAATAGGAACACTAGAGGGACAGAGAAGGAAGATTTACTACACAAGCTGCAAGAAACACACAGGAGAAGCAGCTATTGGAAGGGCTGTTTGCCCCATTCACTAACATTTTGCCTTGGAAACGTATTTTTGATAGGGTTCAACTTGTTCATTTATGTAGTGAGCTTCTAAATCAAAGCCAGCTAAGGATGGCTAGGCACCACTCTTAATGTCAGCTGGAACTTTTTTGATAGCTCTCAGTTTAATACACAAGGTTGTGACATTTGGATGTTGAATACAAATATAACCAGCTTTAAAGAAGATACAGTAACAAGTAGCAGTAACAGTTGAAGACTGTAGGACAAATTCACTCTTACAGCAACTATAAGCCCATTTGCCAGAATTCAGCTTTGTATTTTACACTGCCTGAATTCAGTAACATCTCAAGGAGATATAAACTTAAAGACACCTTGGGTTACATTACTGAACTGTGTCTCACTTCACTTGGCTAGACAGTTGCAGAAATTTATTAGTTTATTGAATCATCAACACTTCTGTCCCCTACATAAATTTAAACAGGGGGTGGAACAGCACAGAAGCCTCATGCCTAGCATATTACAGTAACAAGGTCAAAATCAGTATTATCTGATAGACCTGCCTGCCTGAGTCCTTCTTGGTCCAGGAGAATTTCTTTAACAACAGTTTTTCCACTGCTTCTGGAAAGCTGCAAGAAATTGATGAGCTACTTGTAGGGCCAAAGTTCAGTTAACATTCAGAGTCTGGAGTTGTCTCTGATCTTTGGAGGCAAGAGAAGGAGGATGGGACAGAAAGAGGGAACTGTTTGATGTCTTCCTTCTGCTAACAAGATAAACTCAAACAGTACACCTATAATCCTTGCAATCTTCACTGAGGATTTTGAAATGAAGACAAAAAAAAGCCATTTTAAGCAGTTCATGCACATTTTAACAGTAAGACAGCTTGATTTAGAAGCTGCTTTGTTAAACAGACACAGGCACGCTCTTCCACCACACTCCCACATTATCACTGAGTGATCCCCTTCAGTCATTGAAAAGCAAGGAAGATGTCCAGGTAAAATAGTAGTAACACACTAAAACTGTTTCAAACTGGTTTTCCTCCCATTTATTATCAAAGGCATCCAAAACAAAGTAATGCTTTAAAGTAACTGCTAAAACAATTACATGTGTGATTTATTAAAAAATAACAAAACACCCAAGCGAATGAATGCCATTTTCATACCTTAGGAAACTAGTTCCGCATTTGAAGACAATATACTACATAGTGATGTAATCCTCAAAACTGCATCAATAAGATGTGTGTACACTTCTGATTAATGATTTCATGTGAAAAGAGCTTTTCCCTAATAGGAGCTTGCACTAAAGTCTAGAGGTGATACAAAAAGATCGTTAAGATGGTAAATTCCAACACGCATTATTTTTATTTGAAAGTATGCTGAACAGCCTTTGTCACACAGAGAAATAGTGACGGACCCCAAAGCGCCTCTCTATTACCTCTTCATTGCAAAATATCAACTGACTCATGCCAAGATAAAATATTTGTTTTAAGTAGCTAATGCCGGTAGTTTTTTAATGGCTGCAAAAGCTATTCCTTTGAAATGGTAAAGCCCATTACTAACCAATTCACATTTTTCTTTTCCCCATCAGGAATTAAGAAGTGAACTGGTAATATTAAAATTCTTCTATTGTGTGAGGATATCTTAAACCCTATTTTGCTTTTTTGCAAGATTAAAAGGAAAAAGTAAAGCTACCACAAATTAAAACACCTAGGAAACTTCACATGACAAGAAATCAGCTTTGCCAAAGACTACTTCCCAATTTAGAATTGCCAAGAGCTTGCAGTTTCTTTATGGAGATGTTTATTTGTAAATGCATGACATTTTCATGAGTGATACCTATGATGCTGTATTGTTATGTCATAATGACTTAAAACAAGTTTTGACAGATTTTTTTTTTAATTAAATTAACATACACCTATATTGCTGATCTTCACCGTATGATTGTGGGCAATAGCTTATCTAAATTTTCCTGAAACCTCCAGTACTATCTAAACCAGCTTGCAATAGAAACCTAACTGGCATTAATCACTCTGTCATGTCCAGATCAAAGCAGAAAGGTATTTACAAAATCCCAAACATTTCAAGGGCAGTATCTTCATGCAAATCTTTCAAAAGTAAAAAAATAAAGTAAAAATCAGCATAACCATGTGTTTTGGGGTCAAGCACAGTTTGGCCACTCAATTTACTTTTAAATTGGAAAAAAAGCAACAAAAGCTTGTATATGACTGTCCTGGGTTCCGCTAGGATAGGTTTAATTTTCACCAGGAGCTGGGAAGGGTCTCTGGCAAAAGGCCATTGGTGCATTTTGTATCAATCACTTCATATATGATTTCATTAATGTTGTTGTTATTACTTTCTCATGTTGCTCTATTAAATTCTTATCTCATCACAAGGGCTTTTTGCCTTTTTCACCCCACTGGTGGGGGGATTGCCATGAGTGAGTGGTCTCAAGGTGCTCAGCTCCTGGTTGGGTCTAAATTACAATAATAACTTAATGTCTCCTAATTCTTTTCTTCACTAAGAAATCACTTTGTTTTCAAACCATCTACTGAAGGCATTACAATTGCTTCTGACCACCATGCAGTTTGTTGGAATTCTGTTCCTCAGAGGTAACTGCCAGGAAGGACTCTAGAGGACCAAGCCTTTCATTTACACAGTATTTAACAGGTGATGCCTAGACTAAAAAGGCCTAATGCAAGTGTAAACACAAGGGTAATCACAACTTATTTGACAATGAATTGTACTATATAATGCTAATTAAAAACTATATATCCATATTCCCCTATATTGGAGACAGACATAAGCTAATTAAGAGAGTCAAGCACACCAATGTGCATCAGAGCAGCTGGCTGGGCCTATCTACTGTAACTATAACCTGGAAAGCAACTCTAGGCTTTGTCAAACTCAGAGGCTCTAGCCATTTACACTACTGTTGTGAAAGAATTTCAAGTCCAGCTTTCCTTCTTTTGTTCATCCTCAATCCTATCTTTTATTTCTCAAGGTAAAACTATGAAGTGTTTTCCAGTAGAGATATTTCAAAAGTCTATATATTTTAATCAAATGTACCTCCTCTTTATATCTACTCTACAACAAATAAAAACATTTTATTTGTAGGCAGAGAGGACAAATTAAAATTGGCTTTTTCAAAGAAGCCACCACACCTGTAGTTTCACAGAATAATGTCACTACAACAGGATGAAATCAAAGTCAGTTAAAAAAAAAAAGCTTTGGTAATACATTAAATTTTACCTTATATGAATACCTGACACAAAAATTAGTTTCTATCTATGTCCAAGTAGATTTCTGTAGCCTGTATGTGATTCAAGAGTCTCCTAGAATCCCACAGTTTTATAATTTTACATAATTAGCAGATCAAATATGAAGTTTGCTGGTTTTTTTTTTTTTTTTTTTTTTTTTTTTTTTTTTTTTTTTTTTTTTTTTTTTTTTTTTTTAAATTTTAAAAACCCACCCTGCAGGGGTCTGCTTTTTAAATATCCTCATTCACA
>JANHGN010019119.1:55778-74747 GCA_024605025.1 Megaceryle maxima | reverse complement strand
ATGTTTAGATAAACAACCTAAAATATCTGGTAAAGTATCTGAAACCAAATACAAGTGATATTTATAAAGAATTACAAAACAAGACCATTTTTGATAAAGTGTCTGTATGAACTTTGAACTATAGCAGTTACAATAAAACCTATGGTTGTCTCAGCTACAGGTCTAAATTTTTTTAAATTAAATCCTTTTATTTTTTTCATATATTAACTCATTGGTATGTTTATTAACTAAATATTTTTCTATTTCACTGTAGTTAATAAATACTTTAAAAAACTAGACAATATGGTGGTTTGACCCTTGGTGAGCATCTGGTGGCCAATCAAGGTCAACTCTCCACAGAGAGGTTCTCAACTGTTGTTTATCAGCATATCTGTACACTTATTATTGAGAAACACATTAATAAAACCAGATTCCATCAATCAAAAAAAAAAGAGATCAATATTAAAGTAGAGGCATCTTCACCAAGAGTACTCACTCATTGGGATGAGATGAAAAGAGTGAAGAACATGGTTTGTTCATAAAATAACCTTTGTCCATAATCAGTCCCCATATGTAAAATTGCTTCCAGAGAAGTAAACTGAATACAAATAAATCAATATAATTTTAACACATTACTCATCATCAATTTATTTATTTTTAAAAGCTGTGTATGTTTTCTACCTTGACTTTATTAAAGCCTTTGACATGGTTTCCCACAGCATCCTCCTGGAGAAATTGGCCGTTCACATCTTGGATGGTCATGCTCTTCACTGGATAAAAATTTGGCTGTAAAGTTGGGCTCAAAGAGTGCTAGTGAACTTCTCATTAAGAACCTGGTCATGTGGTTTCACCTACAATGTTGGTTAAGCTGAGGGAAACCACTCTTTGAAATTTAAAACAGAGGCAATCAAGGCCCCCATATAGAGAAGGGAGGATCAGAGCAAGGATTCTTGCCCATTATTTGGGTGGAAGCACCCCGTACAGGGCTCCCTTTTCTCAACTCTATAGGTGAGGTAAACCTACACAATGGTGTACTATGTGGACAACTGAGGCAGGATAGGTTGGATATAAATTTCTACTCAGCTGCATCTAGTTGGACATTAACAGAACTGAAAGTCTAGTGGGATCTTAATACTCATTAATTAGTGGGTAGGTGACTGCAGTAAATGGGGACTTTAAACAAAGGAACTTAAGCAGTACTGTATAACTGTGACCTGGCTTGAGCTAACTTGGAAGTGACAGGTCAAATATCCAGTTATTGCTCTTGGGAAACTATAATACCTCCCACAAATAGTACAAACAGTACTGTCAGCAGTTTGTCACTGTCCTTATCACTGCCCCTTTAGCTGCTCTGAAATATTTTTATAATCCTCAAGAGTTTCAAATGAAATAAATGACTGCAGTTATACAACAAAATCTTGCTCCTGCTCACCTCATATTATCCATCATAGATAAATCATTGTTTTAAATTGACATCAAGAATAACCAAGTCTTTTTTTTTTTTTTATTGAGCTATTATAACAATGACTTTTAAAATTTAATAAGCTCACTACAGAAGGCCAGTTTTTAATTATTTTCATTTCAGTTAGTGCCACCCTCTCAGCTGATCTCTGTAACAGACAATTTGCTTCACTTTGTGTTGTAGGTCACCAGTGGGACTTTAATTTTCCTAGCAGATGTGGTGAGAACTCAAGAAAGTAAGTAGATACGCACTTTCAAATGGAAGTGTGTATCTTGGTTTATCTTGGGCCTGTGAAGGACATCAGGCTGCTCTGTGATATACAGGAATTGCTGTGCATTCTAGAAATTGATCTGATTATGGCAGGGTTTGCTCATGATATTATTACTTTAGCTGTTGCAAAAAAAAACCCCAACCCAACCAAAACTATAACTAATCTAAATCAACCAACTAGGCAGATAACAGCACATACAGCCCTGAATAACTGTATATCCATTAAGTATGCTTAAATTTTAATAGGTACTTTCTTATTTTGAAAGAAGGCAGTTGTCAGAAGCACACCGGGGGAAAAGATGGTAACAAATGGGTTCGTACTCATATAAAAAAAAAGTATTTCTCATGTCCTGATACAATAAGGAAGCCAATAAATATTGAGTTTCAACAGTTTTTAATAAGCTTTTTGTATTAATTTAAGATATGTTCCCTCTGGAAATGAAACAAATAAATTGGTATGAGGATGTCTAATCTCTCCACTTATCAATAGTCACATGCTCACTAAAACAAGAATTAGTTCTTGAAAGCAGCCATACTGTTAAAGTAAATGTGTGTAATCCACAATGTATTGTAGAAAAAAACTTGATCTTCCAGTGGAAAAAAATCGTGTGCTCAAAAATTGTATTAGCTGGGGACAAAATGCTAGAAATCAGAGAGGATACATTTAGAGAAAGGAGCCAAACGACAGTCACATCCACGTCTCTGGTGATAACAGCTATGCATCTGCTGATTTGAAGTCTTGAAGACAACTTAAGAAAAATATTTAAAAAAAAATTTAAAAATGGGTTGCACTGATCTGTAATTAAAAGGCAACTTTCCACACACACATATTCTAACATGGTTTTATTTCAGACTACATGAAAGATTTAAGTTTTGGTTTCTCTTTAAAAAAGTGAGGCAGCAAGGGAGTAGCAACAGAAGTGAAGATGTTACCACTTTCTCCTTTATTATTTATCTTATATACTTATTTTTCTCCCTCTCTGCAGAAGAACTGTATTTAAATTCCTTTTTTTTTTTTTTTTCATGAAAATATTTAAAGCCATGTGGAAAATACCCTACTACTATTATTTTATTTAGTTTCACTGCGTGTTCTGCATCTTTTTTACTGCTGTTGTTACTTTGAATAAACTATTCAATGTTAAACACAATTCAGATATCTTACGTACTGGGAAAGAATAATAACCATGAAACTCTTTGCTTGCCTGTCTCTGTTCCTTTGTTTGATGACAGTGCAAGTTTTGCTGTTGATTTTTGTATTAAATTAGGTTCTTCCTTTGTTGATGGATAAATAATGAATACATTTATTGTTGCTATATTACAGACTGGAATACTAAGTGATTTTTCTAAAGGAAGAAATAACAAAAAACATTAGTGAAAACAATAATATTAAAAGGAATAAAAGGAAATGAGTAACTAAAGCCTAAATAACCTCCGCCGTAATAACCAGCCTTTACATCAAGTAGAAATACCTTGTGTAATCAGTAAATCTCACACACAGTCAAGAGGCAGAATGAAGCTATTCCTCAAGTCTTTCTGAAGATACTGTGAAACGCTTTATCTATTGTTCTGTATGTAAAAGATCTTTATAAGAGACTTTATAATCATATGTGTGCATAGAAAAATAAGTACAGCAATACTGATGATCTGACCATAGCTTCTGAGCCCCATCATCTTCTTCAGTGTTAAGTGGGCTGTGGCTTGGTTCTGTGTTTTTTTCCCTTTGAAGTTGTTAAGCAGATGAAGTGGACTTGATACTTATTCTTCAGCTGATAGATAGATGAATTAAATGATTTCACTCAGTCTCTGCTTAGGTACCAAAATCCAAATTGTATGCCCCAAATGCTTGTAAACTCTTTCACTGTGCAAATTTTATCGATATATTGAATCCTTCCATTATATTAAAAAAACCGAACAAACACAAGTTTAGAAAATAGATCTTCAGTGATCTCAAAGTGAGTGATATGACCAGTGAACTCTAACAAGCTTCTGTCACATCTGCTTTCTTTGACTCAATGGTATTTTATACAAAGTTAACAACTTCATGTGAGTTTGATAGTGTTCGATGCCAAAATACCTTGTAGAATTTGATGTAAAAAACTTTGACATGAATAGATTGTGTCAGTAACAGGTCTTTCATATCCCAGGTAACTTACAGAATTACTGAGTAAAAGAATAAAGGAGTAGCCACAATCTGTCTGCTTAGGGGAAAAATGGATTGGCCAGTACAGTACACATGACTGAGGATTCAGATCTGAGAAAGAATCACAGAATGACCAAAGTTGGAAGGGACCTCTAGAGGTCTTCTAGACCAATGTCTCTGCTCAAATAAGGCCACCTTGAGCTGATTGCCCAGGACTATGTCCAGACAGATTTTGAATATCTCCAAGGATGGAGATTTCACAACCACCTTGGGCTACCTGTGCCAGTACTCAGTCACCCTCACAGTAAAAAACAATTATTTCCTGATGTTCAGAGGGAATTGTGCCTGTTGCCTCTGGTCCTGTCACTAGGCACCACTGAGAAGAGCCCGGCTTCTTCCTTTTTGCACCCTCTCTGCAGGTATCTATGTACATTGAGAAGTTCCCCCTTGAGCCTTCTCTTCCCCAGGATGAACAGTCCCAGCTCACTCAGACTTTCTTCATATGAGAGATGCTCTAGCCCCTTAGTCATCTTCATGGCCCTTTGCTGAACTCCATCTGATTGTTCCATGTCTCTCTTGTACTGAGGAGCTGGACCTGAGCTGGACCGCGCACTCCAGGCATGGCCTCACCAGTAGTGAACAGAGGGAAAGGATCACTTTGATGAAGGTGCAAAATAAGGCATTACAGTGAGGAGGTAAATATTAGAAAAGTCAGTTTTAGAGGAAATTTATTTTTGAAGTTTAGTTTTAACTGTACTTTATTTCTGTAAGCTATTAACAGTCAAAAGTCTTATAGTCAATACATTCACTCTAACCAGTATTTAAAACTAATTAGAAAATAATTAATTTAGAACCTGAGCAGGAATTAAGAGTGATAGATAATTACAGTTCTGGTTAGCTACACTCCCATTCCAAAATCAGCTACTCAGAACTTCTCAGTTAAACAGAACTCTAAGAGGCACTTCATTCACCTAATGATAATTTGGCCTTTACACCTCTAAACCTTAATCTTGCAAGTTAAAACATTGCTGTTCAATGACCATCTCCACACCATGGCCAAAAGCAAACAGGTAGCTACTTCTTGACCCAAGAACTCCTAAAAGCAGTTTATTTCACCATATCAACATCTACAGCAGCCTAGATTCCAGTATAGTTAAAATTAAGAGTAATAGGCACATTTAGGGTCCAGTTCATCTGCTGAAGATGCCTAAAATAGGACAGTCAAAGTATTCCTTCGAACTGTCTGTGTATTTCTACTTGCTTTAGAGGGAACTCAGAGCCAGTAACTCAGATGGAGATCTCTACAGTTAGAGAGACTGAATATTATTCCCAAACCCCTTTGGTTTTTCTACATGTCTAAAAATTGTGAAGTCCCAGAAAATAAATGTCACCTTTTCTGGAACCCCCACTGGGGTCCACAAATGAAGGCAATGCTTAGGCAAACCTCCCAGTGGAGGTCCTAAACCAACAGGCATTTGCAACTAGACTTCTATACACGAAAAGGAAAGAGGCCCTCATACAAGTCCAGAAGAATTGTTTTCTATTGGGGCGGTGGAGTTGCAGTTAGCACAACCTCTGATTGTTACAATGAAATGGCTAGGGTACTTGTTCTCAAAGCTATAGACCAAGGCAGTTCTTCTCTAGTATGAATATCCTGGATACCTGTGTATCTTTTTTTTTATGGTTGCCTTTCAGATTCATCCTGCAATCCCCTGTACTGCTAAAGGATATTACAATAGCACCCTCTGCTCAATCTGGGGCTAAGGGAAAGATTGAGTCACTTATTTTCATACCTAAAATGTGTCTTTGGTAAAAAATAATAGTGTAAGTCAAAGAGAATGATTCAAAATTTTGCTTTTCCAATACTACTTTAAGGTCCCTAAATTAATTCAAAATTCTTTGAACCAAAAGTTCCTCCACATGTTTGATATAAACAGAAACACGGTAAAGTGAATTTTAGTCTATTCACCCTCACCTAAGTTCTGTTAAATTTCAAATTCAAAGTTACATGTGTGTGATGAACACAACACAAGGTAGCCACAGTCCTTTTACAGTACAATAACTCTGTTTTAAAAGTGTTCTCAAGTTCTGTGGGAGGTTGAGAGGTGAGGGAAGGGGACTGTGGTAATTAAAGCAGTTGTCCAGAAATAAGAAAGCTGTATTCAGTTCCTTCACCTGTCTCAAAGTCCTGAAACCCTATCTCCAACTACCACAAAAATCTTAATTTGAATCCTATTTCAATTCCATTCCTTTGTTTCAAGCTGAGTTCTTATGCAGCAGGATTAATAGACTAAGGAAATAAAGCCTTCAGGAGAGTTTGAGTATTAAACTATATACTGGTCTTCTTGTAGTCAAAGCAAAAATTCTTACCTTCCATAGCAGCGGTTCCTTCAGCAGTTGCTGAAATCTGTGGTAAAGAAAATCAGACTTCTTTTACAAGTGAAATCTAGGATCAGGAAAGATAGACTCAGAATTAATATTTTCAACATTTTATTCTTTTTTCTTTTTTTTCTTCTTGTTAAATGCTTAGTAAGTACAATGACAGAGAAGGCCTAAACAAAGAAGATACCCTTTAACAAGAAGATTCCTACTGACTTTTTAATAAAATCAATATGCAGGTGACATCCTTGTACTGAACTGCGATCCAGCAATGTCTTCCATTTTGAACACAGTGATCTTATATAGGGTGAACTATGTCTTCTACTTAGTGGATCAAAGCTTCAGAAATTCATGAAAATTCTTCACCTTTACAGGTTTTACCCTGGGGATGTTATTCAAGGTGAGGTGTTTTTTTTAATTTTGGGTGGGTTTTTTGTTTGTTTGTTTTGTTTGTTTGGTAAAGCTTGCTATCAGTCTGAGAATTAAAAATTAAATTGCTCTTTAAAGGATCAATTTACAACTGAACTTTACTGCTTGGCCATTTGGAAAGTTTGCATCTGTCATCCATCAATGCTATTTGCACTCACTAGTACAACCAGAAGTTAACAGGGAAACAGTGTATCCATGTAAAATTAATTAAGTTCAACCATGACCTCATTACACTGATGAAATGTAGTGCAGCTCCCTGAAACCAAAACAAATTTATTTTGATTAAATATACTTTGATTTATAAAAACAACATATCTCACCCAAGTCATAGGATTTCAGGAACATATGTCTTTCATTCTTATATTCTTATTTCTTATATTTCTTATTAATAATTTCTTATTTTATTCATTCTTATATTCTTATTTCATACTAGTTCCTCTAGTACTTACAATAGGATAAAAGGGAGTTTCTTCTTTCTCTTGTTCTTTTTTGACGTCATGACACAAAGTTGATTTTCAAAAAGAAAGCTGCATGATCAGTTCCTTGGCAGAAGTTTAATTTAAACATATTTAATTTTAAAGCTCATACTTATTTTAACATATGTATTAAAACAATCAGAATATGGTCTCCTGACACTTTTAATCCTTTAAGAAAATTTACCCTCATTCTTCACTGGGAGAAATAACTAGGAAATAATTTTCCCAATCCAATAGAATGTTTGGAGTTTTAAGAAAATTCCTAGGTTGTAATGATACATGGCACTGTAACTTTGGCCTCTGAACAACTAAATTGATAGGACACATGAAGTATGATAGCATTAAATCCCTCATAGAAGGAATTTAATCCAGGTCTTCTATATCTCAGTAAAATACACTGCCTACCTGGCCACTTATTATTCTGGAGTCTCACTTGTTCTCTGTTGCTTGCCAGATATTCTATCCAAGACCTAGGAAACCTTTCCAAAAGTGTTTCACTGAAAACAATTCATCACGGCAAAAAGGCTCAGTTTGAGGAAAATGGCATTTTCTGAGGAAAATTCACTTCAAAAAAATACTCCTAGTAATCCTAGTTCATCACTATCTCTGAGAATTATTTTGATTACTATATACAAAGATTTCTTAGCCTAATACATACACATGCAAACCTTGCTGAAATAAATGATGTTTCTGGTTTATAATCACAGAATATTCATGGCTGGAAAGGACCTCCTAGATCACCGAGTCCAACCATACTCATAACAAAAAAAACCCCCACATAAATACCCTGATCAAACACAACTTCAAAACCACAAAATAACCCCCTATATGCCTGCCACTAGACCATGTTCTGAAGCACCAAGTCTACCCAGTTCTTAAATACCTCCAGGGATGGTGACTCAACCACCTCGCTGGGAAGGCTGTTCCACTGCTTCACCACTCTTTCTGTAAAGAATTTCTTCCTAATATCCTAAACCTCCCCTGCCACAACTTCAGACCATTTCCTCTGATTCTGTCAGTAGTTACTAAGGAGAAGAGGCCAACACCCACCTCTCTACAAGCTTCTTTCAGGTAGTTGTAAAGGGCAATGAAGTTCCCCCGCAGCCTCCTCTTCTCCAAACTAAACATACCCAGCTCCCCTCAGCCTCTCCTCATATGACTTGTTCCCTAAGCCCCTCACGAGCTTGGTAGCTCTCCTCTGGACACGTTCCAGCATCAAAATGTCTTGCCTATAATGACAGGCCCAGAACTGAACACAGTATTCGAGATGAGGCCTCAGAAGTGTCGAGTACAAGGGGACAATAACTTCCCTTCTCCTGCAGACCACACTATTCCTGATACAAGCCAGGAAGCTGCTGACCTTCTTGGCCACCTGGTCACACTGCTGACTCATATTAAGCCAGCTGTCTACCAGCACCCCCAGGTTCTTTTCGGCTGGGCAGCTTTCCAGACACTCATCCCCAAGCTTGTAACATTGTCTGGGGTTGTTGTGACCAAAATGCAGGACCCAGCACTTGGCCTTGTTGTACCTCATACAATTGGCCTCAGCCCATCAATCAGATCCATACTTCATGAGTGACAAGCTGTGGGTGACTCACTGGATGGATCCTTTTCTCCATCTTCGTTCACTTGGTCCTTAAGTCCCAAAGCCCCATACCTATTGTGCAAAGGCAGCTGGGAAGGTGAAGGGGGCCCAGAAGGTTGTTTGCCTCTCTGAGGAGGGACCTCTCTCCATTCCCCCTTGTCTCTTAGGTCCCCTCTTTTTGCTTGGTCACAAGAGGGGAGGGGATCCTCCACTTCTTTTTGAGAAACACCGTCATTTTTTTTGTCCCTCAAATTCCAGAGCCCCACACCTAATCTTCAAGGACAATAGGAAGGGGGGGTGGGGGAAGAGGCTGGGAGGAGACTCATGAATGGCTCAGGTTATTTTTTATCATTTTAGAAAAAATAAATCTGATACTGAGATATGCATATGCACATAAATTCATTTTAAGATTAGTTCTTTAATTAGAACTTCTGAAGAATGAGAACAAAAAATAGCTACCCTAATTTATAAAACCGAGGATAAGGAAAGGTATAACTGCAATCATAGTTCTGCTCAGAATTTGTTACAGTGTCCTGGATAAATTACTGATATCTTACCTTTCCCATCTGAGGGAAGAAGATGATAATATGAGACACAAAAACTCAGTGAGATGGTTCAGTCACTGATGAGTCTCAGAGCAGTAAAGCATTCACCTCCACAGCTCTGCAAAAATGCAGTCTTATTCCAAAATAATTGTACCAATTATCAAATACTGTTAATATGACATTTTTCCCATCTTTAAAAGGGTATTTTAGGAACACAGTATGAATGCAGGCACCACTGACCTCCAAAATTTCATTTTTGTGTAACTAGTCCTTAGATTTAGATGGGAACCAATGTAATTATAGAGGATAATCATCATTACATCACACACAGAGTATCATCTTGTCTCTTATCACAGAGAGATGGTAAAGTCATAGTTAATGCATTATATAGCTAGTTATGTAGTGCTGAAAAGCATGGTGAAAAAGGTGCTTTTCAAATTGAATAGTTACTATATTTTGCATAAATGTACTTCCAGTAATCATACTATGTATTTATAGACAGCAATTAAATAAATACAGTGCTGTTGTTACTTGTCCCATCAAAAATTTTGACAATTGCAATGACAAGAACATTGCATTCATATCACTAGCAGGAAATAAAATATACACCTTGAGACTGATGAATGTTCCCTACTATATTCTACTATGTAATTCTAGAACTCACCAGCCTTCTGCTTTTCTGTTAACACTTGCAAATTATGCCAGGACCAAACAGTATGCATGTCTAATTTGCTGCATACCTGTAGGATGTATAAAAAGCCGGAGAGCTTTTGTAACAAAATGCCACCATTACTTCTAGAGCAAACATAATATACTTGACAGTTGAACAGTAGGGGTTTTTAGTAAAGATACAACAAATGAAGTGGAGGATTAAAGTGTCTTCAGCTAGTATTGCTCCAAAGTGGAAAATTTCCTTCCCTTTCTCTGATTTTGCAGGGCAGTTAATATTGTCTTACCTCTGACCAAACTGTTCTGGAAACTAGAGTATCTGAAATTACATTGAATTATTTAATTGTGTGGACAGCAAGTAGTTAGTATCACTTCTAGACTGATCACATTTCTAGATAGGCATTATTGTTCTATCTATGGAACGAACGGAAACAATTACCAGGCCAATAAAGCAAAAGGTAGCATTACATGGGATTGAAATAATGATTAGCACAGTGACCTGGTTATGATACAAATTAACTTTCCTTCTTGCTTTTCTTCTTTTTAATAATTCAGGCAGCCTTTCACAGAATCATCAAGGTTGGATGATTCTACATAACAAGGTTGAATTTTCTCTGAGTTTGCTTTTGTATGTTATGACTTTGCAGTCTTTGTAGCATTGATTTAACAGTAGTGTTAATATGTTCTTTCTGACACTTTTAAACAGCTCTGTTAAAAACAGCTTGCAAACATTAATTCAAATGTACCCTGTAATGTAGAGAAAAATGCTCTGGACAAATATATTCTAAAAGTGGAAAAGTTTCTCCTTGGTTGTTTGTGGGGGTTTGTTTGTTTGTTGTTTGTTTTGGTTTGTTTTTTCTGACTACACTCGAGGCTTTGATAACATAATTATTTACATAAAAGGAAATTTAAGTTAACTTAGCTGCTAATTTTTTTTCTGTTGCGAAAACGTTTAAATTCATAAAAATACTTTCCACTTTGATAACCTATATATAAATCAGAAATATAAAACTGCAGAAAACTACCATAATGGCAAGAGATACAGAGGAAGGAAAGGAACAGGGGAGGGAAAGTGGAAAAATAGAAGATGGGGAGGAAGATGGAGTATTTCCTTTGAACAGAAAGGGATTTTTAATCATACTATAACTTTCATATAAAATACTGCAGATCTCTCCAGTAAAGACACATTCTAAATGTATGTGTTAACAATAGTGTACTATATAAGAACATCGTATTCCTTAAAATAGAAATAAATGTAAGTTTCTGAGTCCTATGCATTTTATACTACTTTAAATTTATTTTCTAGTTTTTCTCTCTTCTGTATAAATATATTTTTTGTCACATTTAAAGTCTTGGTAGAATTCACTCCCACTTGTATTTTGATGCTGCTTTGAATTGACTTTACACAGTTCCTTTCTTTACAGGATTCTTAATTCCTCTTGTAATGTTCAGAGCCAGGTTAACTCTAATCCATATTAACCTATTCTCTGTCATCTTTGTTTTCTTCAGTTTATTACCATTTTCTAAACAACTTTTATAAACTAAAGGCTTCATACTGTTTTACTGCTGTAGTTTGTGGTAAAATCTGAATGAGCTTATCAACATTATACTTCATTCTCCTCCATACACGTTCTCAGATCTGAATGCCCATAAACTAAACAGAAAAGACATCAGAGTCAATATTATATTACATTTCTAGAGGGTGAGCTTGTCAAAACAGTCATTAGATCTAAATACTCTGGGTAAATGTTATGGTCAAAAAACAAGTGTTATGGAGCAAGTATGATTCTTCCAAGTACAACCCTGAACAGACCAAGGTCTGGACACTGAAAATCCAGAGCTATGACTATTAAGATGCTATTGAATGTTAGAAGCACTGAACTTCAAATACAGTCAAACACCAAGGATTGCTCTTCATAATAAAATGTGTTTGTTTGGTTTTTATATAGGATTTTGTCAAGGTTCAGTCTCATCTCACTGAACTTAAGTTTTCAGGGAGCAGAAAGAGTGAGGCTGTTCTCTAAGCTGAGGGCCCAGGGTGGCCCCAGCACAGGCAGCGCAGGGCACTCGCTGATAGGTGTAGAACTGCAGGATCTGAGCAGCAATGTTGAGACAACACGCAGTTTCCGACACCGTCTCTGACAGATAGGTACTTCCAGAAAGAGTCCACATCTTTGGTGGATTCAGTCAAACTCTGTAGCTGTTTGTTATTCTCTCCCAATTGTAAGAAAAGTCAGATGACTGCAGTGTCGACTTAGATGAAGTGAATCTGATCTGAAGATTTTTGGGGGTTATGCTCTAAGCTATGCCACTAGCATTTAATTTGTAGTTCCTTCTAGCCTAAATGACCTTCCTTTGCTAAGATTGTAGTGGATTAGATTCCAAGATGCAAGAGGTCTTTTTCATTTGTCACTTTGAAATAAATGAATATTAACTTTAACATAATCAGCCTGTAGGAGAAGAGATGGCTCTTAATGCCGTTTAAGTACATATAATGTCCTTTTAAGATAGGTTGTTTTTTTTTGTTTGGTTTTTTTTTTTTTTTTTGACTGGCAAAAAACCTCCAAGCGAAAAAAAAAAAAAAAAAAAAAAAAAAGTGCTCTTTCTAAGCTCAAAATAGTCAGAGGGCTAGAGAATTATCCCAAACTATTACAAAGTCATGTCAGAATACTGAGGAAAAGTAGAAGGGAGTAGAGGGGAAAAGAAAAGAAATACTATTTCCTAGGCCAAGGATAGATGCCTTAATCCCTTCCTGGAATCACTGTATACCTCATAAAGCCTTTATTTGCCTTAGAGTTATAGGCTTCATTTGTGAAGTGAATGACTATATACAAATTCCACTCCAAAGACACTGAGCCACAAACAGACAAATTTGTCAGGCAGGCAGTGTTAGAAAGAATTGAGGGGGCATATAAAACCATGAAATGTGAGAACATATGTACAGATTCAACCAAATATCCTTTTAATCTACTCTTTTGTCTCAGTGGGAACACAGCAGATAACTGGAAAAAAGCATAAGAATAGGATAAATATAGAATGTTATTTTTATAACAAAATTTTTATAACTGGTATATCACCTCTGTTAACAATGTGAGTTTCTGCAAAGAAGAGAGGATTTCCCAAGCCGGATGTGTCTTTGTCTCTTTGTGTATAATAACTCCTTTTTCATTAATTTGTCTGATACTTCTTTCAAACCCTGTTGTGGGTTTTGGCATCCATGTCTTGTGACAGTGACTTCCACAGTGTAATTATTGATTATATGAAAAAGTAATTCTTGATCTTTATTCAAAAACTGTCAGCTAATTTAATTTGATGAAATAATAATTGCCCTCAATTCTTCCACTATTCACTACTTTCATACCACTCATGAATTTACAAGTCTTCATTGGGAAAATCTGTTCAGTCTTCTCTTTTCCAGGCTACAACCTCCCTGTCTAATTGTCATAAAGAAGCTTTCTATGTCTTCTATCATCTTTGCCAAAGAACCTTTTCAATTTTCACATATTTTGAAGTTGACAAAGAGGAAGCCTGGATAGACCTTCACAAACAGTCGTAGATGTGAACTCATCATGAGATTATTCTCCAATATGTTGTCTTCTCTTCCGTTCTTTAATCTTTTTATAATAATTCTTAGCATGCTTTTCTGAGTGCCAGTGAGCACAGAGCTAACATTTACCACGAACTATTCACTATGACAGCAAGAGCTCTTTCCTGAATTGTAATAGCTAATTCAGGTCTCAGTTTTTTGTGCATATTGTAAAATATTTTTTATATGTGTACTCATTATTTTGTAGTTATCCACCCTGAATTTCATCTGGCATTTTATCTTCTAGTCATTCAATATCGTAGATGCCTCAGAGACAATTTATAGCTAGTAAAACTTAAATATATTGTGCATAATTTAGTATCATTGTTAATTTTTATCTCTTTACTACTTATCCCATTTCCAGATAGATTATTACTAGATTGAATAGGACCAGGAAGAAGTTATTTGAGGGGCTGTTGTTTTGTTTGTTTTTTTTTTTTTTCTTTCCCCTTACCCTTCTTTCTTATCTTTTAAGTAGTTATTTATTTACAAGAGGATATAACATCTTAAACCATGACTGCTTCATTTCTTTGAACCTTTCATATAAGTCATTGTCATTGTAGCACACTTGAACACAATAATCTCTGAAATAGTCTGCCTGACTAACTATAAATGCTATCTACAAAACAGAAAGTAACATGAGAACAGCAAATTAAATTTCACCCTGTAAGAATATTCCTTGAGACAATGATCTCCATATATTTAGCAACATATTACAGGAGAACTCTACAGAACCAGAATGGACTTCTCTGGTCCCCTTCACACCCTAGATTTACAGATGGTATTCCAAACAGTAATGAGAGATTCACTTTGACTTCCTTTCTGAGTAAGGAGGATTGCTCAAAAGACCACGTTGGTCAACCCAGCCTAGGCAGAAATAGAAAATAGATGACGACAGCCTCAAGAGGGAAAAAGGGTGAATAAGAAATTGTTGTTACACTGTAGAAGAGATAGAAAAGTCTTGCTCTAGTCAAGAAGTTATCACAACATCCTCCAGCTATTGTAAAATGGTGTTAGATTTAGATTCACCAGGTCATCAAGAAAAATGAGAAATAAATTCTAAATACCCATCCTCCTAGAAGAATAGGAGAACATGAGGCTATCCAGGTCTTGGAACAATTGGATCATGTGCCACTAGTGTTCTTACACATGCAAGTAAGAAAATGCTTGACCTGTGAAAAGATCTGTGGCACAGATCTTCTAACAGTATGAATCAAAGGGCCAACCACTAAGAAACAGGTGAGAAAATGAGCTGTTGTTAACTCACACCAATAAGCAAACCAAGACAATATTCAAACACCCCACTGAAAAGAATTGCATGATTAGTTGTCTTAAGAAAACCCAAACCTTTACCAAAGGTTTGTTTTCTTCTATCCAGCATTTATACTGTAACTGCTGCAGTTTGGTCTGCTTTTCACATAACCAGTGGCAGTTTGGAGATTAAAGGACATGTAAGGTTTCACATTAGTAGAATGTTTGCTAATGCATTCCATGATCACAGATGACAATCTATTTGTTCAGAAGGATGTCTTCAGCTTTGCTCCCACCCAGCCTCTCATATTATACAGAGAGCAGGAGTCAAAGAGCAAGATCAAAGAATATTTAAATGTGCTTAATAAAAAAATCCTAGTTTAGGTGGCTTGAATTATTTATCTTACCATTTATTCAGTCTGATGCAGCTCCTGGGTCATAGCAAAGTGGGTTTACTTTTCATCTTCAGGGAACAGTAAGACCAAATTCTTACTTACCCACTGGCAACGAAGTACTGCCATTTAGCCCAGCTGATAATGAGGGGGGGGGGAAAAAAGTGATAATTTGTTACTCAACAATAAAAAACAATAAAGGATTCTTTCTTGGTTCTGCTTCATTGTGTCTGTTGTTTCAGTTTTTATTTAGATTCTTTACATTCCTTCCTTTCTTTGTTCAGGACATGAACAATGTAGACATGTGACACTGGATATGGCAAGAGACAAAAATAAATACCAGGCACTTACATTAATAGTACCAGAAAGAATTTACAATAAGACAGGATACATGAAAAACACTGTCAACTTGGATAAAAATGTCTATAAATACACAAGTACAGATCTGACATTTTATTCCAGCATATAAATCAATATAACCCTGAAAAAATGAATGCCCTTCCATTTCAAAAATGAGCAAAATATCTAGAGCTGAATTCTGATCTGCTTATTCTGACTTAGTAGAAGTCTACTTTGAAAAGAAATCCATTGACTTAGAACAACTTGAGAAGCTAGTAACTCTGAAGAACAAATGGAAGCATCATTCTGCCAGTTAACTGTACAGAAACTGCATTCTGATTCTTTTATTCTGTTTTTAACACTTGATTTGTACCTATTCCAGAATAAAAAAGTTAGCATATTGATATGACACATCAACTAGAATGGCTACAACTTCTTTAAAAAACACCCAGTCTCTATTGGAAATGTCACAAAGGAAAAAATATAACATTTTCAGTTCTAACAAGAGAGCTTCCAGATCTTGCATAACAACATTTAAAAGATTTTATCTTATGTGAGGAAGACACCTTCATTGTACACATTTTGCTTAACATTTGGATGTTTCTTATGCAGCATTTCAAAAAGATTCTAAATGTGATTCAGTATGACAGAGCAGGTGGAGTATAAAATGAGTCATAGCAGAACAGATGAAAGGTCTATCAAAACCAGGATACTTTCCCCAACAACTTCTTACACCAGATGTTTTAAAGGACTAAAAAAATAAATAAGTCATTAGCAAAATGTGTGAAATTAGAGTTGTAGAGGTGAGTAGAGTGTGCACTTTGTGGAGCTATGATGCTTAGGTTATATCCTGACCATGATAGATTGATGAACTTCATAAAATAATCTAAAGTAGATTATATACAAATTCTAGTCTTCAGATGGCCACCTAAGCCTTTTCGTAAATTATATACTTTGAAAGACTTTGGAAACAAAAGATAAATATTCTAAACATTCTCTTACCCACCTACTCTTTCATATAGAGTAGTTTCTTCCATTACTGGCTCTGTTTTGTGCTCCAGGCACAGAGTCACAGTACTAAATTGCACAGTTCATTTAGTATATTCAGACATTTACCAAAAATAAAAACAAACAAAAAGATACAATTACACATGTTAGTAAAAAAAAAATATACATTATTCAATACATTTATTTGTAACTGATTGAAAAACAATACTTAAAACTTTCTGATATTTCAGACTAGAAGGATCTATATTTAACCATAATATTAAAGTATTTTTTTTTAGTGTTCTGCAATACAGAAATGACCATCATATGAATATAAGACTGTAATTCACTGAAAAAACTCAGATGATTTCATAAACTAGAAGTAAAAAGGCTGAGTTCTTTCTGAAGCGCTATAGAACTCAGAGGCTGAAATATTATCTGGAAGGTCTTTCACTGCTATTTATAACATATTGAAAATTTTTATCTAACCCTGTAATTTTTTTCCAAAGGTAAATATCCCTATGTCCCACTTTTGCCAAGCAGAACTGTATACCATAGACAAGCAATGAGATTAATGACACTTTGTATATAACTCCATAATGTGTTGGAATACAGGCATAGTAAGTGAGCATATGGATGCATATATATGATGGTTTATTTCCTCAGTATCTCCTTGCAAATACTAAGAGAAGGTAAGACAGTTTTATCTGTGATGTAAATTAGATTGATGTTACAATACCTTTGAAAAACCCTGGACGGTATTCACTTTTGGAATGCTGTATGAGTTCCAATTAAGTTCCAAGCTAATACATTTACATATTGTGGCCATAAGAATCCAGATCTATATCTCTGATGATAGCTGAGAAACAGCTAAAGGCAGAGACTTCTGCAAAATATAACTCCTAACACTGAAAAAAACCCTAAAAACCAATTTTTATTCATTTTGGCTAGGAAACACCCCTTGTCTTCAGGCTATTTTTAAAGCTTTTTTGATATTTTCCTTTTCCACCATCTTTCAATTTAGCAGTCCACAGTTAATCCAGACCTTTGCTTATGCAGCTGATATGATACCAAGGTCCAAGGCTTCTGTGACTTCTTTACCCCACTCAAAGAAGAAGTTTGTTAAATTCAAATTAAAAAGGCTTGAAGTTCAGGCATTTCAATCATATGGTATACCTATTCAGCCAGGTAGGCAGAAAAGACACAATGTGGTCAGGAGTTCTGAAGACACTGTAGTTTTCAAAATGTGCACAAATTATCTCTCTCAGCTCTCCCTGAAGTTGGAAAAGGTCACCATGCTTCAGAAAGTCCCTCTGGATTTTAGATCTGAGAGAAAATGAGTGAAGGTACTAGCTTTTTTTATTTTGTACAAATACTTTTCATTCTGACAAATTGATCAGTTTGTTTCTCCATTTTAAGGATCTTGCTTGTACTGATGGAACATCAAAAGTAGTAATCAGGGAGAAAGGAAAGATGATTCCTATCTGACAGCCCCTCAAGAACAGCAGAAATCAATTCTACTTTTAATATTTCAGTATGATTTTTAATATGAACAAAAGAAGTAGGTGTGTTGGGAGTAGTTTTCCCAGAACACTTCTATAGACATCCAGACTTTTCGAATATCTTTCTAAACAACCTCCAAACAGTAGAAATTTTTTAGATTTGTTCTCAAAAATTAAGGGAAGCATGGTTTTGTCTTTTTATCCATCTTTTTGTTAACACTGTATCCTGCTACTGCTTTCTACATACTATTTTCATTTTTTAAAGGTGTTATTGATTGTTTCTGAAATGAATTATGTTTAATATCAGCATATTCTGTGAAAAGCAGCAAATTAGGATTATAGAGGAATAATATATTGCAGTGCTTATGGTATTGAATGACAAATTCTTTAAGATGGCAAAATTACTATATGCAGAGCTGAGACGCTTAGAGAAATGCTGTCTTCATGAAAAAGGATTAAATACATATCCTGCTTTTAAAAGATTTTTATGCATATCAAATAAATGATGTTTACTCTTCATATTTCATATGAAATGGGCATTAATTACCCATGTATGCTTTAGTGATTTGCTGTTCACATGGCAACACATATATAATCATCAGAAAATGCTTCATGAGATTCATTCACTTAACAGAATGAATCAAAAACTGCTCTCAGCTGATAAGTTAGGGAAGAAGTGCATCTGGGGGGGAAAAAAAAATGTCAAAGTCTGGAGAAAAGGAAGGAAAGAGCATTTAAAATGATTCATGCATCAGAAAACTATTCTATACAGTGAAAGAGCTAAAGAATTAATTCCTTGCTGATCAAAGAGAAATGTCTTGATTATAGCAAGTAGAGTATCTCTGGAGAGATGAAATAGTGAATACTGAAGGGCTCTTTAAACTGGTATATATATATATTAAAAAAAAAAAAAAAAAAAAAAAAACAAAAATACCCCCAAGATAGATATTTAAAATGTACCCACAAAAAAAACAGAAA
>JANHGN010019119.1:35009-55678 GCA_024605025.1 Megaceryle maxima | reverse complement strand
TGCAGTGTCTGTGAGGGGCTGCTATTTCTCTCCAGCTTGTGAGTCTTGTTTTAGACACACAACCACAGAAAACAGAGATTAGGTCAACTCTTTTAACATTAAGAGTGGTTATCAAATGGAATAAACTAAAGTAGTGAATTTGTCATCTCCTGATGACATCAAATAATGAAAAAAGTGTGTTTCAGGAAGGTGTGCTATAGTGAAAAGCAGCTTGGAAAAAGCTATTTACACGACATTCGGTATATTAGTATCAGACTGGATGAGTTCATGGTTCATTCTGATATTAAACTTTAAACATCTTCTAAATAAATCTCTTGGTCAGTATGTGCATATCTTGGATGTGATGGACAGTTCATCAGAGTAGACTTCCCTACCCTACAGAAGGATATACTTTGTAATGCAAAATAAAGTAGTTTTTGAAAGACTAATTAATTTAATCTTAATACCTAATTATGAAGACAGGCAAACCAGAAAAATCTGAAGGAATACTGAAAAAGATATTCATCTCACTCAAATATAAACACTTAAAAGCTAGGCATTTTGTAAGCTCTCATGAGGTTCTTTCTTTGGTTAGTGCAAGCAGGCAATTCCAAAGAACAGTTTATTCCTCTGTCATAATACCCTTGGATGGGATGACTTGGCTTCTGGCACATAGCCTTCTTTCCTTCTATCAGATGTGGAAGTTTTTGGTTAGACTAGATACCTGCTTTTAGGCAGCTTAAGGTAGGTGAGATAGTTGGTATCTCAGCACTTATTTTTTCCCTTGTATTCAAGATTGTTTTGACAGTGTGCATTTTCTGTCTTTCTTACAAATACAGATCCTGAGGCAGAAACATTGACACCTGCCCAATTACTTTTCTCACCAGGAGTACAGAGGCCTCAATTTCACCACATTTCTCATCATTCTTCTCTCAGTCCACCCATCTACTTTGCTGAGCTCTTGTGGAGTATTGTAAACTTTGGAGAAGACCACATTACTAAGGGGAAGGGAGGGAAAAAAACCAAAAAACCCACAACCAAACAAATGAAAAAAACCACACACACAAACCAACCAACACAACAAAAACATACAAAAATAAAACCAGAAGAAAAAGAGAAGTGTGTGCCTCCTTTTCCCATCTTTGTTCTCCACAGTCTTTTCTATAATGGAAGACTTTTACCAGGGATAAAGAGGGAGGAAGGAATTTCCATTTTCCTCTCCTCTATCCTTCTCTCTGGGAAGCTTAAACCATATGTCCCTGCTAATAACCATGGCGACCAGGAGGACTAGTAGGACCAAGCTCACATATACAAAGATTTACCCCCTGTTCTGTGCCATTTAAGCTCTGAAATCTCGATGGAAACTCACTCCAGCAGTATATGCTCGCTTCTTTTAAGTTACTTTTCCCAACACAGCCAGGACAGGTTATACTGAGACTTATTCAGCAGATTGCTTTATTATTGTTCTGAATACTGATGCAAGTGTCACTAACAGGGGATACCTGAACTTATATAAGTGAAGAGAGAGGGGGGGAATCATGTATACACAAAAAAGAGTGAATAAAAGATGAAGAATAAAAATAATACTAAAAGAAAATAAGCCTACTGAACAATACAAAAGTGTGTACAAGAATGACATCATGTAGGGATTAAATAAAAAGGAACAGGGTGAATATGAGGGAACCAAATGAGCATGTGTGATGGTTTAGCCTCTGCCAGCAGCTAAACACCACATAGCTGCTCAACTACTGTTTCTTCCCCATTCCCCTGCCCCTTCTGTGGGATGAGAGAGAAAAATCAGGGGAAAGGAAAAAAAAGGCAAGACCCTGTGGGTTAAGACAAGGACAGTTTAATAAAACAACACAGAAAGATAAGAAAAACAAAAGTACTAATGAAAAGATATACAAAATGAGTGATAGGTTATATCTGCATCTGAGACACCACTTTCCCTACTCTAGCCTTACTAAAGTTACAGACAAATGCAAGTCAAAAAGAGGCACCCAGCCCACCCCTTATATAGGGAACATGACTTAGTAGGGTATCAAACACCCCATTGGCTGGTTTGGTTGTTTGTCCTGGCTGTGGCCCCTCCCAACTGCTTAGGCCAGCAGCTGCTAGTGATAATTAACCCTAAACAAACTCAGGACACCATCACAAATTTTTCTCCTCTTTTCTTCCACACTGAAGTATATAGAGGCAAGGATTTCCTAAGATGTGTCAAAGCTCATCTCTTTTTAACACTAAGTAACAGCCAGTCCACCGGTGGACCGTGCAGTTTGTCTTCTATTTGGATCACAGGTGTGTCTTTTCCTCTTTAAATAACTTTATTTTCTAAAGGGTACAATCCATCCACTCATGAAGTGCTGTATACTGTCAGAGCAAGAATCAGGACAGAATGTTGTACTTCATCTTTTGATCCATAACTGCTTGAAGTAACCAGCTCTCAATGCCTAACAAAAGATCTGTTTGTTTCTTCCTCACTGAAAAAAAGATCAGCTTCCCAGGTAGCCCACAGGACAGCCTAGTGACTGATAGAACTCGTGAGGATATAGGGGATAACTGCAGTCAAGACCTAATGTACCTACTTTGAAGCATTACTTGATATGAACTGTTAACTATTAACCCTTTCATTCAGGGATTCTGCAGGATGCCCAGGAAAGCTTTTGCTCACAACAGAAAAGTGAAAAACATAATTTAGCCGACATGTCTATTTTATGCAGAGCTAATCCACATATATTTGAAGGATCATATGGATCAACAGTATTCATGCCAGCTATTACAAGCCTGTAACTTCCCACATTGACTAATATAAGGCAGCAGTTGAAACTGGGATTGCTAAAACATTTATCACCCTGATTTGTCCATGTTCATCCTCTCCAAGTTCTCAAACTGCTGCAGTTTACAATTTAGTCCAGTGAAGTAAACAGGAGCCAGCTGCATCTCCTTCTAATATGCCAAGCTAGAATACAGTGGCCATTCAGAAACTTCTTCCTGTTAACCCATTTATGTTTCTGGGGAAGCAAAATCAGGAAAGAGGGCAGGTGATAGACATTTCACTCATGCACATCTAACAGGAAAAGCAGTATGAGTCAGGACAATGAGGGATACAGCTACCCCATCTCAGACATTAAAAAAAAAAAAAGCACAACAAATCAGGATTTTTAAGTCTGAGCAGTTCTTATTATCAGAGAGAAATAGACATTTTCAACAAGTGATTGAAATCACACTTTGTTGCCAATAGACACATTTTCAGAGCAATACAGAACATCCAGTTAAATGAAACTCCCTCTTTCCCAGCTCCACCAGAGTTCCTTTTGTATATGAGATTATCTCATACATGTGAGAACAGGAAGAAAAGAAAGAGATCTATATCATCTTCACAAACATCTTTTTCCAGGAATATCAGTAAGAAAGTCCAGAAACTACCATGTGTTTTCTTCAGAAGTATACATATAATGGTAATGACTAGTATGCAGGTATAAAAGGAATACTGTTATGTAACTCAGGTTTTTGATTTTGTTAAAAGTTCTATATTAAACATTTAAAAAATACCTTTTAATGTCTTTCAGATCAGCTTATTTTTGTTTCAAAAGCTTCCCAGGTGGATACTTTGTTTAATAGAATATGCTTTTCTCAAGTAAAGTAACACTGTGTTTTTCAAATCTTTGAAGTTCAAAAGTTAAATAAGTAGTTTTATTCATTAAAGTTATATTTATTTTTTAAGTGTTTTTCATTAAAATAATCTGTGGTGTTTGAACTGATATACATTAAGAACACTTCAATATTATTTTTAGGTTGCTTTGGTCTTCCCAAGGGAACATTTTGATATTACAAAGATTAATCCTTTTTGGTTTTGTGGGTTTTTTTTGGTTGGTTGGTTTGGTTTGGTTGGGGTTTTGGTTTGTTTGTTTTAAGTTTTATTTGATGAACTAGTGAAATCACTTACAAACCTTGGACCTTAAGTATTCATAATGACTAGAGTACACCCTTGACTTATCCTTCTCTCATTGAGTCATATTAGCATTCAGTTGCATTTAAATTAATTTGCCATTTATTCCTTTTAATCAATATTTGTACTATGTTGTGAAATAACTTCAGCTGCTTCTCCCTTTCTAATTTTATCATTTGAAGTTAAGTGCCTAGTTTTCATAAGAAAGTTGTATGTGCTTGACACACTTTAAAAAAAAGTTACAGATTACTACACAACTACACTTCTGAAACAAAGTTCCACTATTTAAGAAATAGCCTTGATGGAACAGGAGTATATAAAAGCAATTAGTTGCAGTAATGCCTTTCCCAGAAACTAAAATGAGGAGGGTTTGAGTGTTTCATTGTGGGTGACTGTAGTTTCCAGCATAGATTATTAAAGACCAAATTTCAATAACTGACAGTAGTTCAGTAACATATGTGAAATGAGTAATACTATTTCATTTCTGTCTTTCATCATGAAGGTTGTCAATAAATAACTGTATAATATCCTCACTGAGCTATTTCCTTGAAATACAGGCTCATCTACAGTAAATTTTTGCAAATATTTTATGTTTCACAACAGTAATGTAGAATGAAAAAGCCTAAATTGTCTTACATAATGATAAAGCATTTGAGCAAGAGGATAATATCTATCTTAATTAGATTTGATCAGGATAACCTGCTGAATAGTCTTCAGTGATCACAAGTGCTCATGACCTTAATTCTATTTACATGTCTCACCATCAAGATTAAGAAAGCAGATCTTTGGAAATCTAATGGAATTTTACTCCATTTATATATATATATTTTCATAGTTGTTACTCATCTTAAAAAGATCTTAAATTAGAAGTATTTAACTCCTTTACCTCCCTGAAGACAGTCAGATTCACCAACACAATTCATCACTGTTCCAGTGATGGCAGACATTTCCATAATTTAATAGGACATTAATGTTAGGCTTGTAACTGTATAACCATAACTTCAAGCAAAGAGCAGGAATAGTTGTTTAATATACATTGCATTGGCCTGGAAATTAAGACATATGTATCATGCAGATTTTCCATGTAACTTCCAAACAAGTAATTTTTTTTTTTTTTTTTTTTTTTTTTTTCCCAGACCACCATCTATAAAGCAGGATTAATTAAGGTTTTTTTTGTTACCTTACAATAATTCTGGGAATTGTTGGTACATCTTCTAGACTGGTTGAAGTAGAAAGCTTTAGATGACACACATTATCTCACAAATTAAGCTAGATAGTTCTTGGGCTGTAATTGACTCATGACTGGGCAGCTCAGTGGTGGAAGAGCCAGTAGACAACTGCCTATATCTGTGTAGACATGTTTAAGTAGATAGACACCCTTAGCCTGCAGTTATTATTCCCAAAGACACACACAGTCAACCAACTTACATATTTGTTGTGCAGTTTCTTTGCCAGGGACCTAGAAAGCAAATAAAGATATCATGAGAAGTCACTATGTTGAAACATGTGTCACAAACTTAAATTTCCTTAAGTTTAGGTATAGCAGCTGCAAACCAACATGGTAAAGCAGTCTAAGTTAAGCATTGCTACCTCTCACCTTGCTGCTTTGGTTTCATAACTAGTGGTTTAGTATTAACTCAAGAAAAAAAAAATAAAGGTATCTGCATAACCGAATTCATTTGTTTCATGGAGTTCCCCAACCATCCTCCTCTGAAAGCCACCAGTTATGTGACCATGAGATAATATGAAGGTTTAACAAATGGTGGCCCCAATTGGTTGCAAAGGTTTTCAGCAGAGAACAACCAACCATTGGGCCAGACCTAAAACAGGCACCTTGCTTCTCTCTACCATTCTCTTTTTTGGAAAAGCACCACAGCTGTGAAAGGAAGGATTTCAAGAATTGAGTCAGCTTCTTGGAATTTTAAGGGAAAGGGTTCCATTCTTCAGGGATGTCAGTGGACAGCTTTCCAAGGCACAAAAGCCATGTCTGGTAAGAATAAAAATACCTCTATTAAATGAAATTTTAAAATTAGCTTTTATTATAAGTTAATTTCACATGATCTGTGCAAGGGAAAACTGGGAATATGGTGCAACAAATTCATCATTACACTATGTTAGCAATTCTTTTTGTAATTTTAGAGAAACAAGTTTTTTTTATGTGCTATTTCATAATCCCAAAAGGAATGCAGGAGCCTTATTAAAATCATCCAGGGCCATGTATGTCATGGCTGTATCAGGCTTATTAGGCCAGTAATCCCCTAAAAAATAACCACACAATAAAAGTGAAAGATAATTCAGAGTAGAATTGAAATAAAGACACAAAACCAGTCATAATAGACAAATAAGATTTGCACAAGAGTACACTACACGATCTCAGGATAAGGAAGACAACCCTTAAAAGCAGCAGGAAGCAAATTACACCATCTGTTCAAAAAAAATGAGCCTTATCAAAGTACCTTTAAAGCTGCACATAAACACTGCTTCTACTGCCTTTTGCAGTATGTCTATCACTGCCTAGAAATGCTTCAGAAGAACAACCTACTGAGACCTACAATCTCTAGTCAGAAACAATTATTTTAAATGCATCTGAAAACATAGCTGAGCTTTCAGAATCTCACTACATATGTTCCACTGTATCACAGACATCTCACTCTAATGTCATGGTCTACTAAGAGTTAGACAAAGAAGTTCAAATACATTTAAGGTAGCTGACTAGTTTTCAAAGTACATATAGAGAACACAGTAATTCCAAGATAATCCTGTCTTTTTCAGGGTTTTTGCAAGATTTTTTTTTTTTCCAAGATTCAAACCAACAGCTGATTATCCGAAAATCAGTATCTAATCTGTGTACAGTGTATAGATGAAAAGGAGCCTTAAATTTGAGTATATATGCTGTCTAAATAAAAATACAGAGTACAAACAAATATGATAGATTATTTTTACCAGGTCTCATGAGAAAATATCTGAGGAAAAGGAAAAATCTGGCTAGCAAATGTTCTACTTTGTTTTGGTTTTGTTTGTTTGTGTTTTTTGTTGTTGTTGTTGTAGGTTTTTTTTGGTTTGCTTTGGGGTTTGGTTTGGTTTGTTTTTTAATTAGCAAGAGGATGACTAAAGGAGCTTTCCACTCATGCAGAAACACAACTATGTTATCCTTGGTCTGAATCACAAAGTTCACTTTCTCAAAGTATGCTGGGCAGGTAGTATATGTGGGAAAAATATTTATATATATATATGCATACACACTAAAACAATCAATACAACTATATTAAGATTTTTGGAGTCACAGCATCCTACCTCTGCTTGAATGTTTGGCTTCATCCTTTGTACTAAACATCCTAAACTTCAAGACTTAACAGCTGTTACCATGTGGCCCTGAAATACTCCACTGTCATGACTATTAACAGGCCATAAGTTTTATACTGTTTTCATAGACTCAGACTTGACTAGACTAAGACTTGTCAGGCTTAGTCTGTCTGACATTACCTTGACCTCCTTTCAGCTATGGTTTACTTAGTTTAGCCATGACAGCAGTTTTTCTAACTAAGTGGATGGTGATGGATAATTTGTTTTGGTTGTGTAGTTTTATATAGATAGCAGTTACAAGTAGCTATACAGAATGAGATATTTATGTCTATACTACAGTGGTGTATTGTAGAGAAATAGGAGTCTGGTACAATAACAGAGGCCTTGAGCATTGTGGACACAGGATGAAGAGCAGAGAAGTGCAGATACGAGATGATGTGGGACCTAGCATAGGCATAATCTGGCACTGGAGACACCACAGCTACAAACAACTCGCCCACAGTCAGTTATAGTAATGAAGATCTAGACAAACGTGTGGGTAACAAAGAGAACAATAGTACCCAACACACAAAAAAGGCACCATGTACAGTACATTTAGAAGTGCCTTGATGCTGCAGACTAATGAATAAAGAGAAATTATATAAAACTGTGTTAGAAAACACATGGGAAGTATCCCAACTGAACCCTGCAGTGAAGAAGAGTAAACCTTTCAAGATGAACACCACATTCCAGTGAAGGATTGTAGGTGCTGACAATTCCCATTATGAGCAGAATTAAGCCATCAACCTAAGAAATCAGTGTTTGACTATTGAGTTTGACTTCCTATGCTTTATTACGGAAATAAAGTGTACTATGTGCATATAAA
Source organism: Megaceryle maxima (assembly GCA_024605025.1). Classification (NCBI taxonomy): domain Eukaryota; kingdom Metazoa; phylum Chordata; class Aves; order Coraciiformes; family Cerylidae; genus Megaceryle; species Megaceryle maxima. The sequence continues at coordinate 47,582 of JANHGN010019119.1, read as the reverse complement.
TTCAGGGGGAAAAGAACACTAACTACTTTGGCTTAACATAAATTCTGAATTTCAAAAAAAGGACCAGAGATTTCTGTCTCTGTGTTGATAACTTCTGTAGTGACCTCAGACTGGTCTTTCTCACTACAGAGACTTCTACTGTAAAGAAACAGTTCTGCAGGAACACCAAATCTCTTTCATAGAGTTTTTAAGGTTTTTCAATTGTGTAAGTGATTGGGATTTAAGAGAAAAACTTCCCTTGGTCGTACATAAATTGTGATGCTCACCTGTACTCATACCATTAAAGTCACTGAGATTTGCATCCTTTGTTTCAATGAGACATCCATAACAGTAATCTGTGAATGCTGCATGCTACCACAAAAAATCTAACACCAAAAAAAAAAATCCAACACAAAAAGATCTAATCACTTCTTTGTATCTAAATTGTGTAGTTACAGCTCTGAAATCATACAGTGAATACAACATAGATATATTGATAAAGAGAGAGCAATGGTACATAGTAATTCTTCTAAATATAAGGATACTTTTAACTAAAATGACCTCTAATATTTACTTAATCTCTCAATGAAAAGATGTACTGAAACCATAACAACATATATCTTTGAACCTTTTCTTGGTTTTCCAATAGAAAAAATCACAAATCCATTTCTCCTTCTACTGTTTTACAATAACTGCATGCAATTTCACATAGTTTTTGGCTGTGATTTGTTTATGGAAACTGTACCTATTGTGCTACAACATATGCTTTTCAGTCAGGCCCTGCTAATATCCAGTTTTCCAGCTGTGTTGATTCAAGCACTAAAGAGGTCAAATTCATTCAGTGGTCATCTGCATTAATGCAGTCCCAAATTCAAGCTTTTTACCTTATCTACCAATCACAAAAAGAGAACATAATTTGCTTTTGGCTACCTCTTAAAAGAAAATGCCAGACCAGTATCGATGCATCACTAAAAAGTGAAATATATTTAGTTTAAAAAGTGAAATATATCTAGTTTAAAAAATGTACTTATTCCTTCTCAGAATGTGTTTTGCTGATCAAAACATAAATCTCATAAAAATTTATAGGCTTACAAGGAAAACTAACTCCAAGATCTTTCTATGCTCTTGCACATAAATAGACTGCTGGCAGCTAATCTCTCTGATTATGCAAAGATGGAATTATAGTATGAATTACTGATGGACTTGTAGGCTTGGATTCCCCGCTTCAAAAAGACTGAATTCTTTTATATTCTGTGACAAATGACCTACCTAGCTGTTCAGTCATGCGGGAAAACAAGCATGGAAGCTGATGGGACTGTTGATACTAGTGAAGCTTGGTTGTAAAAAAAAAAAACCTCATCCACCCTGAATGCTAGCAGTTTGTCTATAATTAACGTTATTTCCTTTGTCTCAGTTTTATACTTTGTTTTCATTCATCACAGCCTTAAAAAATGAGAGGATGGAAGAAAAATAGGATCATACTTTTATGGGAAGCCTGCCAAATCATCACAAAACACATGCACGAAATTATTGGTTGAAAGGCATAATTACAGCTATGGTCAGTGAAATTTACTGAAATTGAGAATGTCCTTCATCAACCTCATAAACTTGTATTTTTAAACTACTTGCAAGGTTTTGTAAGAGCTACATTAAAAATATTCCTTGTAGTTGATGAACTGTGTGTAGAGGCCAGGTTTTCAAAGTCTCATATGCCTTGCAGATGTACATAGGGTATTAAATAAGGACTCAGATCCATTCAATATGTAAAAGAAATGAACAAGTACTTACAAAAATCTAAGCACCACTTCTGCTAATGACATAGTAGTGTTGGTGAATTGCCTTTACAGCAACTTCCCATTTTCTTCTTTCAGACTGGAATTCATTTCCCTCACTTGTTCTATATTAACCTACTTATGTAAATAAAAGCTAAAAATATGCCTCCAAAATTTCCAAAGAACCTGAGGCTGCCATACATTCACCAAGTATTTTCTTCCACTTGGACAACTATTGCAGTTGATCAGGGAGGAATTTTCAGATGGCCTCAAAGCAAAAATGCAGAAAATTACACCAAAAACATTTTGAGACATGAATACTTGATAAGTAGGCTACAGCAGATACTAGATTTATTTATATTAACTGATTTTTTTTCTATCTTCCTCTTCAAGTGCAAGGATCTGGAGAGGAGAGGGAGATCCCCAGGAAGACTGTAGTTTTGTTAGGTGTTGTATAACATCTATATGCAAGAGTTGTCAAAGCTGCAATTCATAGGATACATCTACTTTTTTTTGGGGGGAGGCAATTTTTCATAGCTGTCTTTGCATCCAGACCATCTTTCTTTACATATAGCATTTTTGTACAGAATCTCTTCAAGCAAAAAAAATTCACCCAAGATGACTTCTGCTCAGCTGTCACCTTCATCCCTCCATTATTGGGGGCAGTTATGAGACACCAGCCTTCAGCATTCGTCTTGAGCAATAGGTGTATTTCTATTAGCTTTGAAGGCTGTTTTCACAGAGGACTATACTTGTGTAACTGTGCAAATATGGGATCATTGTTGCTTTAACAGGCCACAGATTTTACTATGTTAACTATGTTACTATGTTTACTACAATTTTACCCTGTAAAGCCTCATTACTCCTTTTTTTTTTTTTTTTTCTTTTTTTTTTCAGATTTGTTTTGTATGGGCTTATTTTAGGCTTTTCTGACACTGTTTTAGCTTGCTTAGCTGTAACAGACATTGTCCCTGTGAGTGTAACCCATTTTGGTTTGGTTTTGATTTTAACTTTTAGGATTTGGTTTTGGTTTGATTATCTTTGAACAATTTTATATAGTAGGTGCAACATCTAGTGATACAAAATCTTTTATTAATTTCTGTTCAGTAATAAGTGTTGCTAAAAGGTTTTCTGTGAGGGGTTATTCACAGAATTATGATGGGATTCATGGAATAATGATGGGATGTAGAGGAGTAAAAAAACAGCATGATAGCAGAAACCTTTGAAATATGAGCACAGAACAATACCAAAGGCCTCAGGGCTAAGAAGAGTTTAACAGTTGTCAGTTAGCAATCATTAAAGGAGTGCAACCTCGTAAACTTGACAGAATTTGTTTCAGGGTCTAACAAAGAGAGCAAAGAAAAGGTACTCAGATTGTGTAAACCGTGCCACATATAGTAAATGTAGATGGAGTGTAAAATTACAGAGCAATGAAGAGAGAACAAGGTGTTCTCAATGTGTCAAAATAGCCCCCAACAATGGGGAAGAAATGCCCACTACCAATATCTGGATCCCCATACCAGGATCTGTATCCTGGTGAAGGAGTTGGGATGGTGACAACTCACCATAATATCCTCAGAAGAGCATTTGTTATGTAAGCAAAAAGCCATAGAAAATATTAAAAGTTATCCATGGGACAGCGATGTGCCCTTGTGGCCAAGAAGGCAAATGGTACCCTGGGGTGCATTAAAAGTGTGGCCAGCAGATTGAGGGAGGTTCTATTCCCCCTCTCCTTTGCCCTAGTGAGACCACATCTGGAATATTGTGTCCAGTTCTGAGCTCCCCAGTTCAAGAGAGACAGGGAAATACTAGAGAGAGTCCACTGGAGGGCAGCAAGGATGGTGAAGGGACTGGAACATCTCTCTTATGAGGAAAGGCTGAGAGCCCTGGGGCTGTTTAGTCTGGAGAAGAGAAAACTGAGAGGGGATCTTATCAATGTTTACAAATATCTGAAGGGTGGGTGTCAAGTAGAAAAGGCCAGTCTCTTCTCAGTGGTGCCCTGTGATAGGATGAGGGGCAATGGTCACAAACTGGAACACAAGAAGTTCCACTGCAACAAGAGGAAAAAATTCTTTACTGTGAGTATGATGGAGCACTGGAACAGGCTGCTCAGATTGCTTGTGGAGTCTCCTTCTCTGGAGACTTTCAAACCCCACCTGGATATGTTCCTGTGTGGCCTGTCCTAGGTGATGCTGTTCTGGAAGAGGGGGTTTGGACTCAATGATCTCCAGAGGGCTCTTCCAACCCCTACCATTCTATGATTCTGTGATTCTATAAATTATGTGCTGCTTTGGCCCACAAAGACAAGTTGTATCATAAATCTGCTTTCTGATTGGCACAAAGAAAGTTCACTCTCCCATTGTGGAATTTCATATGAGAAAAGACACTTTCTGCTCTTTCAAACTGCAAGTTTTCATCATTCCGTTCAGCCAAGAGAAGTATCAAAGATTTAAAGAAAGGCTCTTGAGATAAATCATTAAAATGTTGAGCAAAGCAACTATATATGGGTCACTCCAACCCATATAGTTATTTTTAATGGTTATTCCAGCCCTTCAATATAGTAATTTTTTAAAGCTTAAGGACCATGATCCTCTAAAAATTAGGTTCACATAATGGTAGTGAAACCATGTCAATTCTCATAATGTATTATTATCTCTCCAAAATACATCTTTGGAGTACTAGCTTGACAGAGTTTGTAGCTCTTTCTTTGAGTCTGTAGGACTTAGGAAATTCTTGAGTAAATGATGGAACCTTTTTAAGACAATAGCTGAAAATGATCTGTCCAAGGAATTTTAGATAATATTAAACTTATTTTACTTTTATTCCTTAACATTCCAGTTATGAAATTGATTCGTAAATGGAAAATACCCAGACTATTTTCTGACTGAAGTAATAGAAGTGTCATAAATAAACCACTGGAATCAAATTTCTTGGCTCTGTACAGCAGACTAATTTTCTCCATCACTTTTACAAAAAGTAATTGCATTTGCATGTATATATACAGCACTTTTTGTGACTAGTGAGGTCATATCCCTTTGTCTCCTTCATCAATTAATTGCCTCAGTGGCATGTCTTTGGCCAGCAAATCTGATTAACATTGTCCCATGTATTATTTGTAAGTAAAACACATTCACATCAGAATACCAAAGAAAAGCAGAGGAATGAGATATGGAAGGCCTAGGTGGTATGTCCAAGGTCATGGGAAATGTGTTTACACAGCCAGAAGTTGAATACTCATCTCTTAATCCAGTGCCTTACCCACCACCCCATCCAACCATATTCCTTTAGAAACTCTCAAAAAAGGAGATTCTAATGCAACAAATTCCTGTTATGTAAAGGGATTGTTTTTTGCATATATATGCATATCTGTTTCTTTTGCAGGCAGTTGCTTAATTATTTGAGTAGTCACCGAAAACCACTTTAGCCTAGAAATTAAATGACTTGGTAGTTTCAGTAAACCTAAAGAAGATGACAATGTATATAATACAAAATCGTATCTCAACTGAAAGCTCAAATAATTTCATGATCAAGCTTCACCTGATGTTACATCAAAATGTGGAAAAGAATTTCTTCAGCTGGTCTAGATATCTCAGTAAATGCCAAGACCTGTATCCAATGTTTTGTCAGAAGTTATCTGAGGATAGAATTTTTGAAAAGGTGTAAGGGATTCACAAATTCAGCTTGTATGTGGGAGACTACCTTGCACAGCTTGTGTTCTTATTCCCCTTGAAAAATATCAACCCAAATCACCAATTCATAATTAAACTCAGTCATGTTCTATATGGTTTCCATTTGTAATGTGAGTATTTCACTAAGGTACCACAAATATTAGACACAATGCACTGACAAACAAAAGCATATGCTATCAATGCTTAGCTAGTAGCTGTGTCAACAGAGCCCAATAATTCTGGTATTTACTCTTCAATAAGAAATAAGAAAACATAAGCTGTATATAGTCCATTAAGTTATAAGTAAATATATATATTGCTATATCACAGTATCATTTTATTTTACAATTTGTGATGTCTGCTTCTCATTAATTCAGAATAGGATATGCAGACATACAGATTCTAATAAGGTGACATATTACCAGCATTAGAATTCACCTGGGGAATCATATGCAATGATGACGGCAAGTTGAGTGGTAACAGTGGCTTTAACTATGGTATATTAAGTATACTTTTAAGTATATTAAATTGAACTGATTATTTAGTAGTAAGCAAACCAAAGTACTTATCAATATAAAATAATTCAATGCTGACAGTATGCTGAAATTAAACCTAATATTCATCTCTCTTCTTAGCATATTGTCTTTCTCAAACAGAAGATATATTCTAAACACACATAAAAATATGTGAAGGAAAGACTTGAAATGCAAATACTATCTCTGACATCAGTGCTAATCTTTTAAAGGAATATTTTTTTCCCTCCGGAATTCATTAATTGGGGAATGATATAAAGCTAACTCAGACACTTTAGTTAGATAAGAAATTCTCTTAAGAAAGCAAGTTGGGGAGAATGGGGCAATATCTAAAGGCAGCTCATGAGAATCATGAGCAAGATTAGGGATGAAATTACTCAGGGTCTTCATCAGCTTTTCATAATAACAGCAGGGCTCATTCATCTTGTCTTCTAGATTTTGAGGATAAGATTCAGAAAAATAAGATTTAGACTCTTTTCAGATGTCAAAAAAAAGCTTACATCCTTACCAGGGAGACACAAGTGTAGCTGTTTTGCTGTATGATTCTTTGTGTACTGTCATTGCAAATTATTTTATCCAACTCTAGAAGCCATGTCTGGAAAACTCACAAGCCTACTTAGTCCTATTACCTAACATTTGCTTCAAGAGAATTCATGTGCTTGGCAATACATCCTATTTCATTCACTTTTAGTATTCTTCTGGAGATACATGCTAAACTCTTTTGCATGGAATATGAGGAGAGCACAGTTTGCAAGAGTTTGTATGGATAAGGACTACATTACATAGGTAACTTTCCTAAGGAAACCTGCCTCATCTTCATGCAAAAAAAAAAAAAAAAAAAAAGGTAGTAATATCCAGACTGACTGGCTCCTTCTGAACTTTTGACTGATTTTCAAGAGGAATTTCTCTGTGTTTATTCTCTGAAGAATGCGTTAGTCTGTGGTTACTAATTTTGTTTATGGGACTTGAGATACGAGGTAACAGTGGAGAAGAATGAAGATCTGCACACAGCAGATGGCATCTCTTGTGCCCTCTAATTCCGTGGAAGCCCTAGGAATGTATATATAAAATGTGTAAGAATTACTTTTAGTTGGAACACAGCAACAGCCATTTAAATATAAGTTTATATAATAGTTCTTAATTTTTTTTCATGACTCTACCTGGAGATCCTAATCCCAAAAATTTATTCAAATTAACACTGAGAACAATACAATTTTTCCTGAATAAGGAATGTAAAGTTTGGAAAGGAGATAGTGTTCATAAGTAACAGAACAGCTTCCTCGTATGGAACTGTGAATCATACAACATATTTGCGGATTAGAACACATATTGCCTGCAGCTGAAGAGATGATTATTTATGATTATAAATCAGACAATATTCATCTGAGGATAACTTCAGAATTTAGAGCTAAAGAAGTCATTAGGGGTGAAAGATAGGGTGAAAATATAATAAATTCAGTATCTAAGAGGCAGAGACTGGGTTTCTGTTCCTACTCCCAGCAATGAGACTGTCTGAAAGCATTAAGCTTCTACACATTCTGAGCTTGGCCTGGAAACCTGTTATATATTTGTTTCCCTCTTGCATTGAACACAAGGAAAGAAAAAAATGTTGTTAATGCTTCAAATGGCATGCATATACAAATGGAAAAAACAGTAAAATACCTGTATTCCATCTTCTGTAGACTAAATAGCAATAGATTTGCAAGGGATTTGGAAAGGAAAGTTCCACTTAGTATGAGTAAGAAAACTTGTCTCTAATACCTTTGTTTGCTTTTAAATCCACTCATCATTCCTTAGAGCAGAACAGACTGGAAATATAAAACAACCACTCAGTGATATAACCTGTTTAAACGTTTTAAAACCTGGCTGCCTATCTGCAAATGTACTACTGCCTATTACCTAGATTCTGATGTTAATGTTCTTTTATAATTTCCTACTGCTGAACTTCTTCTTCTTAAGACTACTTACACTTTGGTCCCTATTGCTATCACCATCCACAGAGGGTAAAAAGTCTTTAAAAAGAAGAGAAAAATTGCTATTCTAATGGGATTCTCCTATTCTTACTACAAGGTTATCTTTTATTGTATTTGATCACTTTTCAAGGCATATCAGAATATTTGACATAGAAAATATACTTCAAAATTATTGAAATCTAGACATGAGTCTTTCACAGACCCCAAATATTTTCCTGACTACTTTCCTACTGTCATGTCTATGTTACAGGACTATATTGACTGAAACCTTTGCAGCTGAAAATGGCAGCTAGCTCTTTCTTCTGTTTTCTTTGCCTTTTTTTAGGCACCAGCATAATTTGGGTATTCTTTTTCAGAATCATGCCACAGAACTGTGAAATAACCACCTTTCTCTTGAATCAACCATCCTTTTCCTACCACCTTTTCTATTTTTAAGACTTTTTTATATTGCAAAGTTCACACCCGCTCATGCCATTTTCTGAAATGTGGCACTGATGCTTCTATCATGCATAAAACCAAAATAGACTATCATCTTCTCTATGTTATTCTAGCTACTAAAGCAAATGTCTTCTCTTAAAAGCATAGAATAACAGGATAATGTAAGCTTATTGAACTTAGTAAACTTACCAGATTATGGTGTGACCACAATGCAGTATGTGCAATGAAAAGAAACTGGTTTACAGTTGCAGTATCTACATAGTGATAATCAGGCAGTAAAATGTGGTGGTCCTAGGTTGTGCAAATGTGAATTTAATCAACAAATATATGTTCATCAGAAGTGAAGAGCTATAGGCTCCTGCACTTTTTTTTTTTTTTTCTCTCTTCTCTCTTCACAACAGTCTTAACATTGGGATGCTTTTCTGACCTTCAAACTGTATTTTTTTTATGTTACTTATTTGCACCATGCTGTTGAGCCCCAGTCATTCATATTTATTAGCTCTTTTGTCTCTCTTCTACAGTCTTTTTATAATTTTGATGCTGCAGGTGGTCAGATTCCACAATGATAAGCCCAGTGTAAAACTTGATTAGACTAGATTTTTCTTAACAGCAATTAGGAGCATAGTTTTTCACACAGTTTCACAACAGGGGACAATTTATTTATTTGTTTCTTTCTTTTTTGAACGCAAGAGCACTTGGAGTTTGGAAGGACTCATAAGCAAATGGCTAAATGCTAGGGTATTTTGGCTCTAATTTATAACACCTCAACAAATTTGTCTCGGTTTTACATAAACATAAAATATCCCTAAGCGTGCCACTCTAGGAAGTAATATGTAGTAGTTTTATAGCCATGTTGACTAAGGATAGACTGTAAGTCAGAAGCAGCAGCTGTTCCCTTTGCTAGACAAGCGATTCAAGCAGCATTTGCTCATCAGTTCATTTTTTGTTAGCATGATCCAAACGATGGAAAATAATGTGTCTTGGCTGAAAAAAAGCCTGAGTTTACATCTAACCACACTCTTCTGCCAACAGTAAATGTTTATACCAAGTTCTGGATTTGCCTTTTCCTCTCAAGAACAGTTCAGAGAATCCAGTACAAATCAAAAGTGCCTATAAACATGTTATGCAAATTAAGAAATCTATTAAGTACCACTATATTGCAAAGACTAATAACGGGTTCTGTAGGCTTCTTTGACTTCCTAGCTACGAAGACTGATTTTTATTAAAAGGTCATTTTTACAGAGACTGACCTAGTTGAAATGAAACTGTTTCATAACATCCTTCATGTCCAGTTTGGTTAATGAGCCAAAAAAGTCCTTAAGCGTTAATGACCCAATCACCGTCTTACTGTTGTAAACAATAAATAAAATAATAATGGATGTTAATTGTAATAAGTCTCACTGAATAAAGCTGCCATGACTAAACTGTTCTTCCAATAACGGAGAAAAAGAGAAGTTGAAGAAAGTCTCAGTTTTCAAGCCAAGCAGAAATACTCACTATAGTAGATGCAGTTCCCATCTCTCATCACAAATTACCAGCTAGTACATCAAGAAAGATATCAACAGCATAGAAAATGGAAAAGAATGAGGTGATACAGTAAAAGAGGAACACAAGGAAATTAAAGTCACAAACAGGGCACATGCCCTGTTGTGTGAAAGAGTTGTGTGAAAGGAATATGACTGCTGGAGTTCTGTCCTCTTCCATATCCTGAGAACATGAAAAGCAACCTGAATACAAAAAACAATTTCAATTAATTTATTTGTATTTATGTGCCTAATTAGGTTCTTGTGAAAATTGATTACATAATATTTGTAATATGCTTTGAAAATAAAAAGTAGCAGATAAAGTATATTTAATTATTATTTTACAAACAGGAGTCACTGTGGTTAGAACTGTGAGTTGTTTTTTCATCCTGAATTCTTAGTCTCAGGAGTTGCAGCTTCCTGAAATTTTTTTATACTTAGAGCAGATGCTACATATAATCCAACTTCAAGCAAAGACAATTTGTCTATTTTTTTCCTCAGGCTTCATAATTGTAGAAATTAAGAAAGACCTGTGCATATCTAGTCTGACCTCCAGTATAATATATGACATAACAGTTCAAACAATAGTTCCACCTTTCAGTAGACTGGTAATTGTGTCTTTTCTTTAGTAAAAAGGCACTCTATCTTGATTTAAGTTTTTTTCAGGCAATGAATAATCAAATCACAATTACATTTTAATATGAGCCATGTAACAAATTATACTTTTCCACTTAAAAAAAAAAAAAAAAAAAGGGAAAAAAATCATGACAATTTAACATCTCTGATACTGAAAGAAATAAAAAGTGGACTCTGAAATTTGGAAGGAATAGATTTTTCATTAAATCCCTTAAAGAATGCTAGGAAATTTAATCTGATTTCACAGGACTATACAGTTTTTAAATGTATGCAGTACCACATTGTAGCTTCTATTCACCCCTGTTAAAATACAAAGTAAACCTGTAAAGTGCTACTTCAAGGAAGCTGTCTGCAAGGTAACATGTACATAGAGCTAGAGTGCATAACAGTTCAGGAGAAAACTGTTTCCCACCAGTTGTGGAAATATAAAATTAAAAAGTTAGCTTTCTGTGGTGGCATCAAAATGTAAAGATAATTCTCAACTACTGAAAAGGAATTAGAAATACCCAGCTGAAGATATTTTATACATAGTGACTCCCCTGAGTACAATTATCCAATCTTAGAAGCCCTGTTAAAAGACCCATCTTATTAGGCATAAATGCCTATATACCTGCATTAAAGGTATGTTGACATGAATTACGCTGTGGCTGAAGCTCATCCCTGTGTGCTTATCTAGGCTGTAAACAGTCCCTAGATATTATCATCAGCTTATACAGCTTAGAGAATTGTCACCTCTACTCCAGATAGTCCTTGGAAATTATGGAATGAAAAGCATGCCATAAATTGTGACTAAAAAATGCACTGCAGATGAAATATACCATGCAGAACAACAGTGAACAGATGCCAGCAACAACAGGCTAAATAAAGATTTGAACCTACAAAGACCTGCATTTACTTCTGTAAGCAGCACATGAGTGGGAACATGGGAGTAAATATTTCTTCTCTATAACAAATGCATTCAGACTCGGGCTATAAGTTTTGTAGTTAGTGGACATAGGTTCTAAAAGACACCTAATAAAACCAGCACTTCTCAGACATAAGCCACTAAATTACCTTAGTTAACTGGCTCACCTTCTCAATTACATTGAAAGAAATCTATACTTCTGGAAGGGAAATGCATAGCAGAGTTGCTGATTAAAATCCCATAACACAAAGCATTTCAGCAAGTGATTAGTCTGAATCACCTGCTTAATTTCTACTGAAGTTAAGGAAACTTTTGTACAAGTTCAGGACTTTCCTGAACACATGAGGGATATTATTATTAAAATGCTTACCACAGAATAAAAGAAAAAGAACATGCTATATAAAGTTCTGATTTACAAGTCAGGTATTCTAAGATACACTTCAGTTTGCTTATAGAAGACTGGGGTGGGGGGGAAGTAATCACAGGTATCTAGGACACCAATAAAGGAAAAATACAGATGCTATTCTAAGATACTGCTTTGTGTTACAATGTATACATTGTTAAAGATTACTAACGCTTATTATGCACTCGGGTCATGCACAAAACCTTGAATTTGTCACTCCTTGTCAGCTCAGATGGGCTTAACATTGTCTCACTGTCATTCTCATCAAGAATATGTGTTCTAAGGAGATCATTTGCTAAGAGTAACACGCAATATCAAAGCATTTTAAAAATGGGTAAACTATGACTGGTGATCTAATCACTAGAAATAACTGTCAAGAAACAATTAAAGAGAAACAGATATTTCAGGGCATAACTCCACATACCATGGATGGATAGATAAAACTATCACAATTCAATAAATTAACATATCTGGGTTTCTTTTACTGCACATGCAAAACTATGTGAAAGAAATATCAATGGATGTATGAAGATGGCATCAATGTAAGTGACTTCAAAGAATGAAAGTCATCTTTTCCTCAGCAGCTCTTACATGCAGTGGTCTTCTGGTTTTATTAGTTTATTTTTTGGGTTGGACCAGGGATTTTGGTATTGGTTTTTTTTGTTGGCACCCATGTCCTTCTTACTTCTCCCTCCTGCTTGGGTGCCCACCCAGAAGGCCAGAAAGGACATGCTTTTCCCCACG